>SNQJ01S0171190.1:24556-39567 GCA_010110895.2 Picea sitchensis | reverse complement strand
AACATGCATCGAAAAGAAAATTTATGGTATGTGGTATGAGTAGATATCGAACCGATCAAGTAACAAAAATGGTGCCTCGAAAGGTTCTTCAGCATATTCCCATAATTCCAAGTTTGCAGCGACTGTTCAAGTGCCAAAGAATAGCACAATTTATGGATTACCATGCATGAATGATAATTGAATATGACATTCTTTGAATTCCTGCAGATGGTTATGCATTTAGGGAAATTGAGGAAAAATGACCAGAATTTACAAATGAACCTTGTAATGTTAGGTTTTCATTGGCAACTAATGGTGTTAATCCATTTGGATATTTTTGGTATGTTTATTCAGTGTGGCCTATTTTTGTTATCAACAATAACATTCCTCCTTGGAATTCAATAAAGAGGGAGCACATAATGTTGAAAATGATGAGCAAAAAAAAAAAAAAAAGTATGTTCTACGAGGAGAAGAGGAAAAACCCTAGTCTGAAGCCCATGCGCACCCCTACCTGATCTTCGCATCTCTCTTGCTGCCGCAACCAGTTCTCCAAGGAAGGATTCGGCACTGGCCCTGGTCAAGAAGCATGGGCAACGAGGAGGGGGGGAAACCCCCCTCATATAGCAACATAGCTGCAAATGACAAAGGGGGCAAAAGGTCGAGGCGTCCTGCTTTTGAGCCACCGCCACAGATCCGTGAGGAGCTCCTCGCCAAGGAACAGGGACTACGAAAGGAGATGGACACGGAAGCCAGCACCTCCCGCCCCAAAACGCCTAGCGGATGGGAGCCAGGCAAGTGCATCCCTCAAACGAACAAAGCGCCCAGATACATCATTAGTTCCACCAGAGTCGGAGAGCACACCCAATTCATGCAAGAACACGCTCTCATTGGAAAATTTCTAGGGCTCTGGCCGTCAGAAAGAGACCTCTACAGATGGATCAAACATTGGTGGAACCCTAAGGGCGACTACGAGGTCCAACTCAGCTCCAAAGGCTTCTTCACGATCATCCTATACAACCTGGAAGATAAAGACCGAATCTTTACAAACGACCCTTACTTCTTCAACTCAGCAGGGCTATTTCTCAGATTCTGGACAGAACGCTTCAGCCCAGATAAGGAAGACTTCTCCATGGCACCTGTCTGGATCCGCCTCTACTCGCTTTCGCAGGAGTTCTGGCTGGAGGAGATCCTGATGGGGATTGGCAATACAATCGGCCAGTATGTTAAAGCTTCAGAAGACACAAAGCAAAGGAAATACACCTCCTATGCTCGAATCTGCGTGTACATGAACATTGCTCAAGCCATACCAGGTTCGGTCGTATTGGAGCATCAAGATGAGGATTGGGTGCAAACCCTCGATTATGAACACATCCCGTTCCGCTGTCGTCGCTTCCATGAACACGACCATCTATTCAGAGACTGCCCGCTCACTCAGCCGGCCCCCAAAGCTGAACAGAATATGCAGAAGGACGGCTTCATCACAATCCAATCTAGGAAGAAGAACCCACCCCGCAAGACAACAAATGGCCCCAAGCCCGACATTTCAACCAAGAACGCCTACGACATCCTCAGCCAACTCCCAGAGGAGGACGAGATCCAGGACCCGCATAGTGGGGAAAAAAAAGACTCAGAACCATGACCAATGCCCTCCCCTGATCCACGCCTGGGAACCCATGCTGAGGGAGGAGGGGAAGCAGACGGAGACACGCCAATGCAGCTAGATGCTCAGGATCTAGCGGGCATAGACCTCGAACAGCTGGAAGCAGCCCTAGACGCCCGAGATCTAAAAGGCCTCCCGGAAGAACAGCTCCGAAAGGTACACAAAGTATTCCTTGACTCCACGGCAGGATCCACAGCCCGCCTTGGCATTATCACAGAAACAAGCTCTGGGTCCAAGACAATCCCACGTGAAGCCAAGAGACGTGGGAGGAAACCGGTACATCAACTCATCAAGGAGGTGGGCAACCTCATGCTCAACTCAGGACAGATTCATAAGCTTCCGGAGAAATATCTCCACCCCCTTCCTTCCACTCAATGATGAAGACAATCACCTGGAACACAAGGGGAATGAACGGTAGATCCAAGCAAAGAATCCTTAGAGACTGTGTAAAGGAGGAAAACCCAGACATCTTAATGCTTCAAGAAACTAAATGTGCGGGAGAGGAAGTGGAACGTATCTTCCAACGCACATGGAGAGATTGCAGTTACTTCTACACAGATGCAGCAGGGGCCTCGGGAGGCCTTTCCATTCTTTGGAACCCAAACCGCATAGCCCTTAGCGAGCCATTCTCTACTGCTGGCACCCTCACGGCCCACTATGAGATCATAGGATCAAACCAAGAAGGCACCATCACCAATGTTTATGGGCCGCAACACCAGCAGGAAAAAAATTTGTTCATGGACAAGCTAGCCCACATCAAAACGCTGGTCGACACACCCAACTGGATCATTGGAGGCGACTTCAACATGATAATGACACTGGAGGAGAAAGCCGGCGGCAGTAAGCGACTAGATCCGAAAAGTGGTAAGTTCAAAACCCTTCCTGAACTCTTAAAACTAGTTGACATTGAAAATGGCAATGACACCTTTACCTGGTCCAATCGCAGATCCGGTAGTCAGCATGTGGCCTGCAGGCTTGATCGCTTCCTGGTCACGGAGGAGCTAATTGAAAGCGGCCTTTGCATGGAAAGTCTGATCCTTCCCAAGACGGGATCTGATCATTGGCCAATAGCCCTCCAAATTGCAGCAGACACCACCCCTGCACTCAAACCCTTCCGTTTTGAGAAGTTCTGGCTAACCCATCCTGATTTCCAGCACCTTGCAGCCAGCTGGTGGCAGCAAGCCGAGGTAAGACATGGCACCAAGATGTACAAATTCCAGCAGAGGCTTAAAAACTTCAAACAAATGCTAAAACACTGGAACAAGACGACCTTCGGCAACATACAACAAAGCATCAAAGACATCGAGTCCAGACTGGTAGAGATCCAACAAATCTTCATCAGTGGATCCCGAACCTCGGAGATCATGAAGGAGGAGGAGCAGCTTCTTTCGCACCTGTAACAGAGGCGGCAGCAGGAATAAATCCTCTGGAAACAAAAATCCCGTGTCCAATGGCTCAAAGAGGGGGAGAAGAATACAAAATTCTTCCATCGAGCAATGATACATAGGCGGCACATCAACAAGATCACCCATCTGGAGGATGCACAAGGGAACCTGTTACGTGAACACAACCACATTGAGGAGGAGCTTACACGACACTACCAGAACATTATGACAGAAACTGGGCAGAATCGAGAGGAGGCCATCGCACGAGTAACCAGCCACATCCCCACTCTTGTCACCCCCGAACAGAATGCCTCTCTCACGAGACCCATCACCCAGGTGGAAGTGGATCAAGCTGCAAAGGCATGCCCGCTGGCAAAGCTTCGGGTCCTGATGGATTCACAACAGATTTCTTCCACCACTGCTGGGACATAATTCGTAGGGATGTCTGGGAGGTCGTGGAGGAATCGCGGGCCTTAGGCCAAGTCCTTCAAGCTTTCAACGCCACCTTCCTCACCCTCATCCCCAAGGAGGAGCGTGTAACCAATCCCAAGCACTTCCGGGCCATAGCCTTGTGCAATGTCATCTACAAGATCATCACCAAGGTTATCGCTAACCGTCTCAAGCCCATTTTGCCTTTTGTCATCTCTCCGGAACAAGCTGGCTATGTAGAGGGTAGGCAAATCATGGACAGTGTCATCCTAGCCCATGAGGTCATCAGCTCTCTTAAAGTAGGGAAAACCCCAGGTATGCTCATCAAACTAGATCTTTCAAAAGATTTTGACAAAGCTAGCTGGCATTACCTCAAGGCCACCCTCCTTGCCTTTGGTTTCGATCAAACTTGGGTCAACTGGATCATGAACCTCACCTCCGGCTTTCTTCTCAATCTTAATTAATGGGGTTCCCTCCCGGCCTTTCTCAGCCTCTAGAGGCATCAGGCAGGGCGACCCACTTTCACCCTTCCTCTTCATCCTAATGGCAGAGGGTCTAGGTCGCTCTATCAAGTCAGCAGTATAGGACGGCAGCCTAAAAGGCCTCCCCCTTCACAACATCAGACCCGCCCCCTCCCACAGCCAATTCGTGGATGACACTCTCCTTATGAACTCCCCCTCTGCTCAGGAGGCTCAAAAGCTCAACTCTTTACTTTCGGATTTCTCTGAAGCCTCGGGTATGACCCTGAATCTGGAAAAATCCAAGCTCTTCTTTTTCAACACTCCCCATCCGGTACAACTACACATCTCAAGAGTTCTAGGCATCCCAAGGAGCTCCCTTCCGTCCAAGTACCTTGGCGTTCGCCTAACAAGAGCGCCCACTAAATCCATCTCTTGGGATAGCCTCCTCCTCTCGATCTCAAATCGCTTGGCCAGCTGGACCTTCAGGCCCTTAAACATCGCAGCTCGACTGGTGTTATTAAAATCGGTACTTCAAGCCCTCCCTACCTATCTCTTCACGGCTCTAGCAGCACCCAAACAAATTATCAGAGCCATCAGGAACTCGCAGAGGAACTTTCTCTGGCAAGGCCTCCAACCAAACAAGAAATGGGCGTTGGTAAGCTGGGATAAGGTATGTGCCCCTAAAAGCTTGGGAGGCCTGGGGCTTAGAGACCCAGGCAAACTGAATCAGTTAATGGGGGCCAAGATTTGGTGGCGCTGGCTGAAAATGCCAAACGCTCTTTGGGCACGCATTTGGAAGAACAAATACGCCCCCACTATGCCAACAGATCAACTGATCCGTCACAATACCAGAATACAGGGCTCGAGCATCTGGAACACTGCTTGGCAAAATAAAAATCTGGTGCAGTAACACGCTTTTTGGGAGATCCGCAATGGCAGCAACGCAAAGTTTTGGCAAGACTCCTGGCAGCAACTGCAACCTCTAACTGATCTCCCCGAGCTCACACCTATTCATCAAGCCCTCAACCGAACGCCCGCACCAATGGTCAAGGATCTCTGGAATCCCGGGACAGCGAGTCAGACTTGGCGGCACTGGAAGACCTCACATCACGAGTTGAGAGCACCCCCTGAGACCGACCTCTCGGCCTGGAAAAGCGAGGCAGCGCGTAGGAAAATCCCCATCAGGGAGGGATCCGATATCCTTCGCTGGGGGCACCTGGCTTCAGGTAAATTTTCGGTGAAAGAATCCTATTACATCCAAGGCAACTACCACACTCAGGAAAAGGACATCATATGGGACAAAGTCTGGGATAGAATCCATTGGCCAAGATCTCCACCTTCCTCTGGCTCATCATCCACAACCGCATCTTGACCTGGGATAACCTTCGGGAAAAGGGCTTTATAGGCCCCTCCATCTGTGCTCTATGTCAATGCCAAGAAGAAACCAAAGAGCATCTCTTCAATGGTTGCCAATACAGCCAAATGGTGTGGGACCAGGCGGCTCAAACAATGCGCCAATCCAATCAAAACAGAGGCAGCATCAGGGATACCATTGCCAATTAGGGCGCCATTTCCTTCAACAATCCCATCTTGCATCATATCTGGCTTCTCCTCCCCAGTTTCACCCTTTGGCAGCTGTGGAAGGAAAGGAACAAACGTATCTTCCATTCCACGAACTCCCCTCCGGAGCTTACTTGGCAAAGAGTAGTCGCCCACATCAAGGAAACAATTTGTAGCAGAAGCTGGAAGGAGCAGGATCGGATTTGCCACAATGAAGAACTACATATCCTCCAAAGTTGGCAGCTTATCTTGAAGGATCTAGCCACCGCACCAGCTCCTAAGGTTCGCATTCCCAGCCCCAGCATCTGGACATCTCCCCCCAACGTCTACGTCAAAATAAATTTTGACGGAGCCTCAAAAGGCAACCCAGGGCCTGTAGGCTTCGGGGCGGTGATCAGAAACTCCGAGGGGAAAATCTGTGCCATGATAGCAGGATACATAGGGGATAATACAAATAATGTGGCAGAGCTTACAGGTCTGCTAGAGGGCCTTCACCTGGCCTCATCCCTACCCAGCCCCAAGATAATACTGGAGGGGGACTCCCAAGTCATCATTCAGCTGATTACAAAGATCCTGCACGGGGGAAATCCGCATAAGATTTCCCCAAGCTGGAGGCTAGCTGGTCTGCTTGAGGACTTCAAGAACCATTGTCGCAGCAACCTAAGCATCATCCCCTCCCATGTCAAAAGGAAGGCCAATGGAGTGGCTGACTATCTAGCAAATGAAGGCGTCCAAAGGCAACTAGAAAGCACAATCTGGGATGCTCAATCCCTCACAACCTGTGACATTCCACAACATTGCCAACATCTAGCCGATAAGGATTTCCCACCCCCGGATGGGGTGCCACGCGCGCATATGAGCCATGTGGAGGAGCAGCCCGAGCACGTGGAGGCGGCATCATACGGGGCATTAATGGAGGCCTCCCTCCGGGCTGTGAGTAGTGAATACAGACTCTGCCTCTGTATCTCTTGAAGGATGATGGATCTTTTCGCATGCGATAAAGGGACGGAACGCCAGAGCACTAAGCTCTCGGCGTTAATGACTCTCTCTCTCCTGGTTTATGTATCATACAGCGGCAAGAATTGGGATAATCTTCGTGGTTTCAATGTGAGCTCGTCACCTTACAGAGCAGGAGGCTCCTCTTCCACGCTCATCATGCCGAGAATCCGGGGACGACCAAGGCGAGGAGCCCACTGGTACGCAGCTGCTTCTCGCAGGAAGCGACACCAAAGATTTGTCCAGGCAATTCGCACAGTCCGGAGGAAGCGCAGAGCCACCCCAGCCGCAGCACTTCCGCCGCCTGGAACGCTTGTGGAGGAGGAACCATGGCCCAACATTTCTGATGATCGGGATCTCCCGGTGCGCCTCGGGGGCTCACCATCCCCCCACACTCCGAGCATCCTTCCGCAACCCTCTACTGATCCGCCTGTCACCTACCCGGTCTGCATATTCATGGAGGAAATCCCGGATGACACCACGGGGGCGCAGGATCAAGGCACTTCGTCGAGAAAAGAAAAGAAGTCGAGCCAAGACGCACCGGAGCCGGAGAGAAGTCTGCCTCCCTCACCACAGCTGCTGCATCCGGAACATCTCGAGCTAATCTTCGAAATGCACAGTCTTCTGGAGGACCAGGCTTTCAGCACTATGAGACTTAGCCAGAGATTGGACATGCTTTACGCGGCATACTCAAAGGCCACTCCTCGTCGCCAGTGTCCCACATGCGCGCAACCCTTCGTTTTCTCCGACAATGGCGGCAATCCTAAATGATCAGGTTCTCTGTTATCATGGTTTCAATGCCATTTTCAATTACTATGGTTTTTAGTTTTATTAGCTACAGTATGGTTCCTGTTAAGACAACTTTCATAGATCAAATCCCTGGTTTCCTTCGGGCAGGGTGGCGAAACTTTCCGCCTTATTTTGAACATTACTGTGGACAGGCCAGCTGCCCTGGTTTCCTCTGTTGGTAGGACAGCTGGCCCTTGCATGACAGTTATATGTATTTTGTGACAGTTTAATATAAAGGATCCACTTTTTATTTAAAAAAAAAAAAAATGTTGAAAATGATTGTTCGAATGTAAATTTCTCATTTGTCTATTTTTTTCATAATATATTTTATTTATTTATTTACGTATATATACATAGCATAGTAGTAATTTTGTGTAATTTCAAAAAATTAGGTAAGTACCAAGTTAAAGATATGAATGTGTATATTGAGCCTCTTATCGACGAGCTACTAAAGTTATGGGAGGGAATCACTATGTATGACATATGTAAACCAATTGGGCAGAATAGATTTCAATGTCGTGGAATACTTTTATGGAAAATTCATGATGCCCCAGGACTAACACATTTTTGTGGTATGTAACTTTCCATATTGCATAATTGAATAGTACACAATTAATTGAATATATCATGAATGTTGTTTAAATAATACTCTCGTATATTAATTCACATTAATCCATATGTTGTAGATCTTCAAACAAAGGGTAAATTTTCATGTCCGGTTTGTGGTCCTAAGTTGAAATCTCGTTGGTCAAAAAGTTTAGGAAAGGAGGTGTTTGATGAGTATAGACACTTCCTCTCCAAGAACCATAAGAATCGTACTACAGAAAAAGATCTTTTCAATGGGAGACAAGAGACTGGACTAAAACCACAAAGAATGACACCTTACCCATGGAAGTTGGCATATGACAGAATTAATCCTCCAGGTATGCATTTTGTTTATGTATCGTAAATGGAATCATGTTTTGAATTTTTTTTTTAATTATTCAATTTATTTTACCGCATTTGATAAATTGTGTTCCAATTTTTTTTTTATGCGTAATCAATGTCTTCGTCATGAAGGTAGTAATAATGGGCTTCCACAAGAAACGAAATGTTATCCCACTCAATTCATGCGCTTTCCTTACTATGAGGAGATAAAAATAGTTCATTTGTTTGATTCAATGCATATCGGGAAGAATGTGACAGAAACATTATGGCAAATCATAGATGGTAGGAGGGATAAAGTAAAAAAATGTCAAAATTTGTAATGACATTTAGGAAGCCAACCATGCAATGCAAAGTGTGATATGATCAAATAGTGATGGAGACCAAAATAAGATTCCATGTTTATTAACAGAGCAACAGAGAAATGGTGTAAAAGAGGTCATTCAAAAAATTAAATTTCCGAGAGGTTTTTGTTCAAACATAAAGAATATCTTAACGAAGAAAGGTGAATTTGGTGGGGTAAAAACACATGATTGGAATAACTTCATTAAGGTAATTAATAATTTTAGTATTTATATTTACATATTGGTCGTATTCATTTTTTTATATTTTTATTTTTTTTGTCTAGTTTTTAAACAAGTAACGATTTGTTTTTATTGTTACAGTAGTTCTACCTCTATCTCTCCCAAACGAATTTGACAAAAACGTCAAACAAGTTATATATGATCTTGGAAAATAGATGAGGTAAGTAGCTACGATATATATGCAAAACGTTTTTTCAATTTTTTGTTGTACTTAATGACATGTGTTTTACTTGTAACGTAATACATATTATGTTTTGTTGAAACATGTTATTTTCTTTCATCATGATTTATAGATGGTTTTCATTGAAATAAATCCGTACGTGGAATATAATCACAAAATTATTCTCGTGTAGCTGCCAACCGATCCCTGTGTGGGAACACTACTTCTCAACTAATCAATCTGTCATAGTATTCTTTTGTTATCTGATTACTTTGAATCTATCTCTGCATATACTTCAAACTCCTTAAAGGATGGTTCTTTGATATGTATTAGCTACTGCACTAACTCCCCCTATTCAATATTCATTTTTACTAGGAGTGTCCAATCCAAATGGCTCAGAACAATGGAAGAATCCTCCCTAATGTAGATTAGTCTTCCTCTCCATCTGTAGACTCATCATCTCTTTGAACTATGACTTCTTCCTTTCCGCCTATGGATCGATCTTGCACTACAATTCCTAGAAGTAAAATATCCTGGGACTCTTATTTATTCACCTTCTCTTCTTTTCTTTCTCGCACTACTTCAAATTATGTGATCTGTGGGACCTGGTATTTATTCACCAGTTCTTCATGTTTCTCATTTCTTCTCCAAACCTTCTTTTATCTGACATATTCCTTTCTTCACATATATTTTTATTGATCTCATACTATTTCCAATCCTTAGAGTATGACTTTTGGGTGTGCTTCATTCATCTGATCTTTCTTTACCTTTTCTTGTTTTATTTTACGTACTTTCTTATATATGATATCATTGTTCTCTTTCATACAAGTATCCATCATGCTTTTACAATCATGAGCTATGTGTCCATAGTTATGGCATTGTAACATTCAATGTTACGTGGGGCAACATAATCATTTCTTAATTGAACATTTATGCCATAACCCCTGCAATCTGCAACTTTATGTCCAAAGTTAGTACAATAAAAACAATGACCATAAAAGAAATTTACATACCTGGGAGTGAATGATCTTATTTGTGGTGTAGTCCTTTTGATTTTTTTCCTTGGGTGATCATGATCTTCTCTTTTGTTGATCCATTCATTCTGATTGAAGCTTCTTTGTAACTTGAATATGGAGGGTCTTCTTGAAGATGTATTCTTATCATTTTTCTTTGATTATAGATGACCATGATTCCTTCCTTTGAGTGCTTCTACATAAAGCTTAATCTTTTATTCATTGTTATTTTATAGCAACTTGGAGTGCTTCTCTTAAACATTCTCTACTGATGATGTGGATTTTTTTGACTTTTCATCGTTCTTCTTGAGATTGAATATTTTGGTTCTCAATGTGAAAAATTATTTTTCAAGCTTCTCAATCTCTTCTTCTTTCTTCATCATCTGACTCTTCATGACTTCTTTTGTTCTCTTTGCTTATTCAAGTTGGAACTTCAAGGAGATGATTTCCTTTTCAATTCTTCTTTCTTCTTGACCAAATTTTGCTTCAAGTTGATTTAAGTCCTCAGTTATTTTCTTAAGATGATTTGTCAAAATATTTTCTCTTTTCTCTACTTCCAAACATTGCTTTTATTCCATCTGACATTTGTATGTTTCTTCAATCTTTCTGGGTTTTTCTAGCTGAGCTTTAGTTTCATAATGACCTGTTGCGATTCTTTGGAACTTTAAAGAGAATTCTTCTTGACCATTTTTTCTTCAAGAGACTTGTTTTTATTTTTTTCTTTCATCAATTCGTCTAGAGAACTGATTAATTCTTCTTCAAGATCTATTATACCCTCTTCATAATCTTCTTCTTCCGAATTTGTCTGAAATGAAGAGAATATTTCTTGTTTCATTCCTACATATTCTTTAGCACTCTCTATCTCTGTGATGGGAGATTCCTCAAAATAGAGATCATGTAGATTCTCAAAGTTCTTTAACTAATAAACATTTTTCCACTTTCTCTTTTACTTAATTAGGTAATCTTTCCAAGATGAAATCCATTGCTATTTTGTTGTTTCTTTTCAATTCCTTCTTGGTTGTAGTATTTGGTTTCATAGTAGAGGTATATCCTGTAACAATTGATCACCAAACATCGTATCCATATGCATGTAAAAATGTTTTCATTTTGATATTCCACATCTGATACTTCTAACCAATCTGACCAGCAAACCATGCTATTCCATTATCTGTGTGTGCACTATTCTTTATGTCCATGATATACCTTCCAATGGTTAAAATTTTTCATGAATGAACCATCTCTGATACCAATTGTTGGAATACCGAGATAGGGGGTGAATCGATATGATCTCTTTTACCACTTTTAACCACAATATATAATCTTCAACTTAATCAACAATATATCATCGGTATATCATCAATACATCAGTGTATCATGAGTATATAAACATATTAAGAATACATCGACAACATCACATCATGTACACAGTACACCAGAATTTACGTGGAAAACCAAACAGGAGAAAACCATGGAATGATTTCTTATATATCAAAGAATACATTCAATGGAAGCACCAACTTCCCAATTCTCTAACTGCAACTGGAAGGAGTATACGACCCCCTATTTAAAGGCTCCAAAATGAAGGAAGCTACAACTCCCTGAATTCTCTAGCTCCAAATAGAAAGAGGCTACAACCCCCTGATTCTCAGGATCCAACCTAAAGGAAGCGACAAATCCCTAAATTCTATGGATCCAACCAGAAGGAGGATACAACCCCCTGATTCTTAGGCTTCAACCTGAAGGAATCTCCAACTCCCTAATAATATAGCTCCAACCAGAAGGAGGATACAACCCCCTTTCCTTTCTTCATCCTACCACCCTGAAATATAAGTGTCAACCAATTATCACTACCAAAATCACTTCCATTGTCACATCGACCTATAACCTGCAAACTTGTCAACATCACCGATACTCAACCAAATCCTCTCACATGGATCATATACCAAGGAGACCTCTCAACTATATGTCCAACATAACCAACACATTCCTCTACCAAGAATGTACCAACATTGCCATCATACCATCACAATATATGTGTCTCAACCATGTACCAAACCATAAATTTGTACCATAACAATCAACATTCATGTACCACAACCTATACCACACCAATTGCATCAAACATGCACCTACACCAATACCAAAATGTGCATCAACCATGCACCAACAATTGTACCAAACCATGCATCAACCATGCACCAACACCTGTACCAAACTGTGCATCAACCATGCACCAACACCTGTACCAAACTGTGCATCAACCATGCACAAAAACTTGTACCATACCATGTACCAAACCTGTACCAAATCATGCATCAACAAAAACCTATGCCATACCATGTGCCAATACCATATCATGCATCAAATATGTATCTCACCATGAATAAATGTCACCAAGGAATGCCTCATACATATACCAAAAATGTATCTCAAACAATGTGCCCAATATCCAAGATGCTCCTCAAACCATCTGCCTCAACCATATACCATATCACTCATGATATATCTCAATCATGTCGTACACCATGTACCATAAGATATCATCAATGAAATACCAAACAAAAAATATGATATACCAAGTATATGCCTCAACCATGCACCTAATATGTGCCTCAAACATGTTCCAATGCCTCAACAATATACCAAAGACTTACCTCAAGCATTCACCATAACATCATCAACATGTAACCCTCAAAACATGCATACAAACATACATGTAACTATGTAACATACCTATTGTATGTGATCACATACATGCATACCTCCCTCAACTTCAACAAGAGAATATCATCTTGATAAAACTTTACCTTAGTCTCACATGACTAGTTTTTCGATTAGTCATTAACCCTAACTTTCGACAAGAATAAATTTGTACTTGTATTGAATAAATGTATGAAATATGTACCCAATATTATTCAATATGTTCTCTGCAAATCATCCACGTTTCATTGCTTGGAACATCCCAGAAAAGGAGTTATAGAAAAAATGGAAACCATTATTGAATTATGGTTTATTCTAGAGAGAGAACTTGTAGAGCATGCCACACCAAGAATATTTGATATCTAGATTTGAAAATCATACACATCATACTAAGTATTGTATTCTATCCAATGCATTTTGTCTCAATGAACTTGGATCCTCTATGAAGAATTTATGACTATTTTACTCAGAACACATGTTTGAGACTATTTTCAAGAATAACCAAAAACCATATTTTCCATAGAGTGTGTCTCAGAAAATACAATGAAAAAGAAGCTGAAATTTCTACCATAGGTACATTGCATGTCTTCTCAACTACCTCCAAGTTTCACTATCTGAGTCATTCGAGAAAAAAAGTTATAGTGAAAATGGTAAGATGACCTTTAAATAACATACCTTAGAACACATCATCATAAGACTTCATCCTCCCTTGGAATTTCACCCTTCTTTGCTTCATATTCCATCTGAAATTCACCTCAGACCTCCTTGGTTATGTCAGATAAGAATCACCTACCCACATAGAATATATTCAATAGAATGTGTGTGTGAATGTACTTATGAGTGACTTCTTGAAGTGTATATATATGTTTTCTAAGTAACCTATTTCCTTAACTTTAGGGCTTCATGAACTTTCTTGTTAAAACCACTTTACCCTTTCATTAATGACTTGAAACTAATTAGGGGCTTCTTAACCCATATTGTAACCAATTAGGGGCTTCTTAACCCATCTTTGGGGCTTCCAACTTCATGACCTCATAACTCCTCAATCGTGAGGAACCGCATGGTGTACAACCTATCACTGAAAATGACATGATAAGGAATATCCACATATGAGTTTCGTACCTAAATTTAAATTGTCCTTCACGTCCATATTCCTCAACCAACTTCGGGTACCGTAACCACACCTCTAGGGAGTATCGTAACCAAACCCCTGGGGCTTCATGTATAATTCAACAAATGCACCCATCACATCTGTTGATATCAACCACTTCATCAATGGCAACTAACTCACCATCAATCTCAACCACATATATAGGGTGTTCAAACGTGTCCAAGGGTTGACATCATTCTCCAAGGGTTGAAATCAATGACAACCAACTTTCCATACCAATTGTCCAACATAAAACTCGTAACAACTCTCATATTTTCAATTGGATGATCCATTAAAAAACTACAACGATCTGGGAATGAAAAATTTGTCCTTTTTCACCCCCTTTTTCCAGACTTAGAATTTTTATCCAAACAAACTATCTCCAGCACTGTGCACTTCTGGAAAATTTTGACTAAATCAAAGTTGTTTGGATTGGTGAGTATGCAAAATATTGATGAAATAATGTTTTCCAATTTTTCCATCTAGGGACCCTTTTCCTCCTCTGAAAATCCCAAAAATCCCTAAAAAATGGCTCGAAATAGTGGATTTTCCCCTCTTTTAGCATCCCCATTCCAAACCTTTTTGGATTTATTCAATTCTTTCCTGGGTTATTTTCATTCCTACTTTCTGGACTGTCTCCAATAATTTCAGCTCAATCTGCATCTATGCCAATGATTTGAACCCATCTCCTTACAACCCACTATTTTTTAATTTCTAACAAATCCAAGCATAAATGGGAAATGGATCTCTTTGGAACTTCTATAAGTCTCCTCACTTCGTACAAAACCTAGAAGTTTCATCTCAATATGAACTGATATGCTCCATATATGGACAATTTTTCCTACGTCGCATATTTTCTAACATGGCTATTGATGTGGTATTCTAGGTACATGTGGCATGCTAAGGTGATGCCATGTCACCCTCTTGTCTTACCTAACCTTTCCCCATCAGCTTCCATCATCTTCCTTCTCTTACCTAGCTCTCCTATTTCCTTTTTATGTTAACCTTGAACATTGATAAAATATTAATATTTTATGGGCCCCGCCTACCTAAATGGCACACATATGACCTCGGATGGGACAAGGGACCCAACCTGAATATCAATTTCCACATGCTTCCCCTCCATTGGATGCAAGGATGGGTCCCATCCTGCACCTTTACCTTGGCATGCGTGAACCTGCACAACTCCCAAATCTGACAGTTGAGATTTGGCGAGTTGGC
>SNQJ01S0171190.1:9047-20742 GCA_010110895.2 Picea sitchensis | reverse complement strand
CCATCTTGTTGGCACATTGAATTAATAAGCCTGTCATTACGGGTTATAGGTTTCATTCTCTGTATGCAAGGTTTTCATTACCAGGAATGCTCAAGCATCAAGACCGAACCCTCAATGTTCATACTATGATCACGCAGGGGTTTTGTTTGGTTTCTTTTCATTTTATTCGCTCAGATTTGTTTCTCCTGCTCCTGCCATCTAAACCCACAACTAGATTGAGTTGCCTTGGTTATGGTCTAGTCATTTTCTTAATGGCTCATGTTGTCCAAATAGAGTCGAATGGCTCTCAAGCGTTGTTGTCTCATGATGATGTTGTTGAGGATTTGAAAGGCCAGGGCTAGGAAACCTTTATCAAAAGGTTCAAAGGGTATAACCTTCGCATGGATAAATAATTCACACAAACATTCGATGGGTATAGGGAAAAACTTGGAGACATTCAGTTGGAGGTGACTGAGGAGTTTTTCAGCGAATCGACGGGACTTCCATCCACTGGTCAGAAGTGGTTCAAGAATTCAAAAATAGAAGAAGTGCCCTGGGGCCTTTTCATGACCTCCATAAAGATTGATTGTCGTGAGAGAGGTATTCATGTTTCTTTGCTTAAGGTTAGATGGCATGGTCTCTTGTCAGTTCTTAAACAGTTTGTGACCTCTGAGGGCCGTTTTCGCCTAGTCTTTCTTTATCATGTGCAGTTGCTTATGCACTTTATAGGTTTTGCTTTGAATGTGTTGTTTTATTTGCTGAGGAGTCTCTACAAGATGTCGAAGAGATATAAAAAATAGAGCTTTGAGTCTAGTCTCTTTCACCATGGTTTAATTAAAATGATTTTGGTTCATCGTTTGACAACCCTGGGTGATGACTGGGATGGGTTCTTAAACCGAAATGGCTTTGCAATAGTCCTTCATGTAGAAACCACTATTGTGGGTGGACCACTGATAGGGAAACCGTATGATTGTTCAAGTAACAGGCAAGGATTTCTGAAGGAGAACCCTTGTGGTGAGGTATTACCCGACCAGTTTTTACATGGGCAACAGGATGTTGGTTCCAAGTCAAATGAAATCCATGTGCATGAATTAGTTGTCATCCCTAAAGCCACTGCAAACACCAATAGCAAAAAACCTCACAAATAGTAAAAACAAAAGCATGCAGCGTTAGGGTTTTGAACTAAAAGGGTTGGTCAGTTGATCTCGAGAAGTTTGAGGAATCAATCTAAGCCTTAGTTGACCTCGATCGACCTGATCGAGGTAAAGGAGGATTTAGATCCTGAAATTGAAATTTTTCTCGCAGAAGAAGATCCAGATTGTCATAAATCGGATCTTATTCATCCATATGACTTTGTTAATAACCCTCCATCGTGTCTCAAGGGTATCAAGGGATTTACTGGTATTAAGCTTGGTCAAGGGCTAGCAACATGTAGTGTTGATATTTTTACACCCAACTATACGCTCCCTCGACATATTTCTCCTTCTATGCATTGTGAGATGTGTTTGCATTGGATTGAACGGTACTATAGTGATATACTCATTTTACAAGCAAGAACTAAGGCACTCCCAAACCACAATGAATTACTCATAAAATAAATTCATGACCTCAGAGCAAACGAACAGAGACAAGCCAAGCATCTTAAGAAGACAGACAACATCATGATAAAGAATGTTGACAGTGTGAATGACATAATCAATTCCGAGCTCTCTTGATCCATGTTTAGTTATTCGTTAAATGGTAAAACGATTTTTTCCCTCTTATGCCAGTCATGTTATTTTTTGAATCAAATCGGCTAAACTTAGATTTCTTTTACCAATATAAGACTGGCTGCAAAATCGAGAGATTCTATAGTCAAGTCATTTTTATATAAAATTTAGTAATTAGTTGTTAATAAATTATCTAACTTGTTCCTATTTCGTTTTTCAGGACATGGTATATCTTATGTTGATTTTATGAGGTGGAAGATGTTCGATTTAGATGATTAGTATCTCATTTTTGTTTATTTTGTAAATAGGAAAAAACTTTCATAAATTTTTGAACATACAATTTGATCATGAGTGGTTGTAGGCCCTCCATATTTGTAATGTTTTGATCTTATGAGATCTAATCTTATCTTGGGATATAGGAAGTTGAGATTTCAAAAAACTCTTTAAATACTCTCTATTTTGTAAATAAAAGGCATCTTGGCCTGGAACCAAAGACGAACGAAGGATTTTCGAGACTTAATGAAACAACGTACAACATTTTGGCTTTAGTCCTTTGTTAATGGTGTTTCATTAATGTTTCATTTTATTTAGATCTTGGTGCATTAATATGTCTTGTATCTTTAGACTCAATGATATGTTATGTTTTCATGATATTCACGTTATAAATAATCATTCATAATTAGTTGTTCCAGATATTAATACTGTGATCATCTTTGCAACTTAAATATCATGATTTCTCTTCAATATTTAGTTGAACACTGAAGTGAATGTATTACATTTAAATTTCTCTTATTGTAATTATTTACAATCATAAGATCACAGACTTAACATGTGTTCCCTATTCTATTTTAAAAAAAAATGTTGGCTGCCAACACATTCTATGAGTTTATTCGAAAAAAATTTAGTATAAGTCTATTGCAGATTTACCCCGTAGACGTGGTTGTTGGATACTCTTGATTCATACAGAGGCATGGAAACATCAGACAAACTAATATCAGGTTATCTTTTTTGTGTTTTCAATTTCCGTCATTTATATATATTAGCGGAAACAAAAAGTGTAGACCGGCTTTGACTATCTGTACATATGTATTTCATAGTTTAATTAATTCAAGTTCTATTAGATTTATAAAAAGAAAACAAAAAATATTTAATGTGTTTTCTTTATCTGCTTCTCAAAATAAATTATTTTTACCTTAATTTTGTAAGTTTCTAGTAAAAGTTGCAATCTGTAAATGTTGTTCATAAGTGAGATTTTTATGTTTTCTTTTTCTACGTAAACACATTTACCATAGTTATATCAGGGTATGTATATATTTTTTTAGCATTAGTTAATTCTTTTAGGATTTTAGATAGGCTAATAGAGCCATTAAACCCATCAAAACAAGTTACACCAAACGGCTTGGGTTGATTAGACAACCCCGAATCAGACTTGTTGTTCCAGTTAACGGACAATCAAATTTGTTTGTCAACACCTCCCTCTAGCACTGTGGAACTCATTGGATTTGGTTAAGGTTTCATTACCCCCTCTTAAGGTTTAATAAGCGTACATTCATTTATAGAAATTATAATTGTGTTTACGATTCTTTACTTAATAAAAATAAATCATTTTCCTTTGTTTAAAAGTAGAACATGATAAAAAAACTCCATGAAATTAAGATGCCAATACTAATTTTGCGAGATTATCAATTGAAAGAATCCATGTGCCAACCACTGATTCTCAATAAAATAATCAAAGAACTCATGCAAGAGTTGGGTACATATAATCAACGTTACCCTTCTACACCAAACACCTTGGTGCAAGAAATGTAATTAACAAGAACTTTCACAGATGAAGAACTCTAACCAATGAAGAAAATATGAATGAAGGAACACGAATAAGAACTTGCTCAAAGTTCCCATCTATAACAATTCCTTACATCAAATTTATTATTGGTTAGAATCCCTATTGGTAATGTTTCATTTATTTCCCAAGGTTTCTATGAGTCATAGTTTCTTCATAGATCCCTAGTCTAGAAAGTTCCCTAGAACTCTACTCGACAAAAACTTTGATCAACGCCAACATAAGAATTATTACCAATGAAGGACCAACAACAAAATTATTACCAATGAAGGAACTTTCACTAAAAAAGGAAATCTAAATGGAGGAAAAGAAAGAGGAACTAAGTCAAAGTTCCTATCAGTCAGAGTCCTTATTTGTAGTGGTTCATTTGTCTATCAAAGTTCATATTGGTATGGTTTCTTTGTCTATTCGCAATCCATGTTGATCAAATTTCTTAGTTAGGAAAGTTCCCTAGAACATTTGATCGACAATAACTCTAATATGATCAATAAGAATTTTGATTGGAACAATGATTGAAATTATTTATATAATCGATGAAGGAACAAGAGAAACTCTAATTGACAAAGGAAATTTGAATGAAGGAATAGGAAAAGGAATTCATATAAATTTCATGTTGGTTAAAGTTACTATTGGTAATGGTTCCTTTATCAGTCAGAGTGCTCGTCCTTCATAGTTCCCTAGTGGAATTTATTGGTCAAGAAAGATGCCTAGACCTCTAACCAATAAGACCTCTCTGATATGACTGATAAGAGATTTGATGAAAAAAATTTGACCAATAGTCAGAACAAGAGCTTTAATGAACGAAGCAACAAGACAAACTTTCACAAATGGAGAACACTAATTGACGAAGGAACAAGAACAAGAACTTGGTTAGAGTTAATGTTAGTCATCAATCCTATCCTTCATAGTTCATGCTCCTTTGTCAATAATATTTCTTGTTGGTATGATAATTTCGAACTCTATCCGACATAATCTCTAATGAACATTATTTTCAATTAAAATTCCTACATCAAAGTTCTTATCAGTTAGAATTTCTTTGTCTGTTAGAGTTCCTATCGGTCATAGTCCTTCATTGTTACCTAGTCAAATATCCCTACAAGTTTGACCAATAGGAGATCAGGACAAACATTATTAGTTTGATTTGTGTAGTACTTTTCATTGTGTTATATATCGAGTTATTTTTCAACATTATGCTTTACAAATATAGTGTTTAGTTCTTGGAAAATGAAATGGTAGATGATGGTAGATGTGATTTTTTTTAATAAAATAATGYGATAGTTAAAACAATGYTTTCTTTAGATGATATTTAKCACATATATMCCTCTCCATTAATACACACCAGTATGTTATTCAAGGAAGCTATGAAAACTAGTAATAGTCACAAACTACAAGGATATCCAAATAAATTATAGTTTTCACAGTGTCATGTTTCCTTGAAATCTTTGTTTAGTGTGACAACACAACCAAACTAGGCATTTTATTTTATGAAAAAATTCCTCATAAAATGCCTCTATTGTTTGAAGGAAGAATAGTCATAACAAAGTTTCTAGATTCATGTAAATTTGACAAGAGAAAAGTCGATATTGTCTATTTGACAAAATCCATTCTTAAAGAAAAATTAAGGTCAATCTTTGACATTTTTTTTACAAAGTAGGAAGAAGTCTTTATTACTCAAGGTAATTGCCCTAGTAGCATCCTCAAATCTAGCATTGTGAAATTGCATGATTATGAAAAAACAAAACCTAGCCACTTGTAATAACATGTGGTCTATAAGGAGGCAATATTCCACTCTTTCCATATGCCTCTAGGTCTTGGGTTATTACTTTTTTTATTACATTCAAGAAAGAAGAAGTGTTAGCCAAATAAAATCATTTTAAGGTCTTTCTCCAATACCAATGTCAATTTCTAAGGTGCTATAATTGATTTTTCTCTACATTTGTAAATTTGAGAATAGAAAATGTATATCTGTTCTACCCCATTACTCTAGATGCAATTTCATGGGACTTACAACTAGAATTTATAAAGATAAATAGATAAGTGTTGATTAAAGAATAATAATAATAATAATAATAGGAAAATGGCTCTGTGGCCCGGCTATTACCGCAGGCTCGGAAAAACCCTAAGCATTTTCTCTGTTGGCATGTGTCATCATGTCTCCTTCATGTCTTCGGCCTAAGCTTCTTTTCGATGGCAAGAATATTTTTTGTGATTCTTTAGACTGAGGATTATGGTGGTTTATGTAGACATAGTCAATTATTCCTCGTACCTATATGAGTTTCTCCCCTGGTCACCGATAGCTAGCAGTTCTCCCTTTCCATTCTATATTGCATGTCTCTCTATGGTCGACTCGACAATCTGGTCGAAGGGTCCATCTTTTTTCTCATCTCCAGCCTCAAATTTGGTCAATATGTTTCGAGCTACGGATATGGGCTTGCAATCGGTCTCCCTGTCTCCTCTCGGTTTTGTCGGTGGTTTTGTTTCTCCCAACCTTGTGGTTTCCCCGTATTTGGAAAGGTATGTCTCTTCCTAGGGTTTTTTCTCTCTCGACGATTCATTGGTCTTCTCTATGGACTCTACCCTCCCCCTGGAAGACTCTTCTCTTTTATCCTGGTCACCGACGATCCCCTTCATTCCTTATACCCTCTTTGACACTCCCCTAATGGGGTTAGATGTTGAAGCTAGCTCAGGTCTAGATAAAGGCTTTTGTCGCTTATGTATCTATCCTAATCCAGACTTTCCC
Source organism: Picea sitchensis (assembly GCA_010110895.2). Classification (NCBI taxonomy): domain Eukaryota; kingdom Viridiplantae; phylum Streptophyta; class Pinopsida; order Pinales; family Pinaceae; genus Picea; species Picea sitchensis. The sequence goes on along the minus strand of SNQJ01S0171190.1, from coordinate 14,474 downwards.
CTTCCCCCAAGTTCTGAATCCTTTCCCCTCAGTGTTATATTTATAGCCTCTAGCCTTGACCCTACAAACCTAAATGGATAGGATGACACTTTGGATGAGTTGGGGTCGGCTTCGATCTCTTCTCTTGTAGAGAAGCACTCTCCCAAAGGTATATTTTCCAAAAGGAGGCATGGAAACACGTGTATATCAGTGTCCTCAGAGGAGTCTAATATTGTTTTTGGCGAAGACATAATGATGACTGAAGCCATAGAAATGGAATATTAAGCACTAGTTGGGAAAGCCCTCAGTCGACACTTCAATCCCATAACCCTTCTGTCTTGAGTTTCCACATCTTGGGGTTCTTCATATGATCCTCCTCCGCAAATAAACCTCCTTTCAAAAGGGTGGTTTTTGATCATTTTCTCTGAAGTCTCACAAGCAGAAAGTGCCATGTAGTATGGTTGGTGTATATATTCTTCCCCAGTCCTTTTGAAAAAATGGGACCCCACCTTTGATGCTGATAATGAAAAAATGGATAATATTCCAATTTGGGTTCAACTTTCTAGACTTCCCCTGCAGTATTGGTATCCCAAAAGATTTTCACATATTGGGAATATGCTTGGAAAATATTTAACTAAAGATATGTCTTTCAAAGAGTCTGGGGAAATGTTCATGGCCTGTATTCTTGTATCATTAAACATTGGAGGAGGATTACAAAATAAATTCATGATGACTGACAAAAGCTGCACCAAAACGAAAATCTTGAACTATGAAGAGTTACCATTTCAATGTAGGAGATGCCACGAACATGGACACATTTTCAATTATTTCCCCCTTCCTTTTCGAGGCCAAGAAGGAAATTCTCCAGTTATTCAGAATCGGAAATCTCTCGTTTCGTCGGAACCTGAGGGATCTAGCTCTCTTACCTCTTCAACCAATGGGTCTTCCTCATCGGCCCCTATGCCCCAGGTTCATAGGCGAGATGCAATGCTTCAAGGACCTGCTTCTGAAGAAAACATGAATTATTTTATTTCTCAATAACCAGTTGTAGGCCTCATGGACTCAGCAGCAAGGATGCTACCCCTTCAACAGCTTGGTACTTTCCTTGGTATACATATCTCCATACCCACTCCAGTTACTGGTATAATTCATTATTTAAACTTCTTAAAGTTGGAATCTCGAGTCTCCGCCCTCTCTTCGGGACATCCCCTTCCCCACAACACTAACCTTAGGGGAGGATTCCTTCTCCTCCTTTTCCACATCTTCCCCTATCACCTCTTTCTCCCTCTTGCCTCCCCCCTCTCTTAGGCCTCACAGCCCTAGTTCTTCAGACGAGCTCTCCTCCTTGGGCTCCATTGACTCAACTATCTGTTTCCAACTTCCAAACCAAAATATTGTTTTGGATTATGGTTGTGTTGGCTTGCGCCCAAATGTTGATCAGAAACCTTCGAAGAAAGGAAGGGGTTGAACCTCCCATCTCTCAAAAGAACAAAATTGTGCCTTAATCAATATCGCTTCAAGTCAACAAAGGTTAATTTTTGGGGCCCTTAGAGTAGCACGACCCATTCTGGGGTTACCCCATGAAGATTCTATCTTTCAATTGTAGGGGAGCGACAAGCTCCCAGAAAAAACTTTCCCTAAAGTGGTTGATCATGTTGAATCATCCCATTGTAATCCTACTACAAGAAACTTTGGTGGAGGAGGCATTAGTGACTAGGATGATGGATAATTTACTTCCATTTTGGAAATTCTTTGGATCCAATGCTTTTGGATGGTCGGGAGGGTTGGTGATTGGTTGGAACACTAGATTAGTCAAAATCATAGGCTCTTGAATCCTGTCTGGGTGTGGAATTGCAAATTGAGGAAATGGGCCTAGATTTCAGGGTTCTAAATGTTTATGGCTTGTATTATGATTGGGCCCCGTTTTTGGATTCTCTTCTAAAAAAAAACCTACTCAGATCAACAAACCTCGTCATTTGGAGGGACTTAGAATATTTCTTTGGGGGAAGAAGGAGTTTGGGGTCCCAATGCACGCCCAAAAAACCAAACATATTTTTCCACCCACCTTATAAATTATCATGGACTCATTGACATTGCTTCAATCAAGCTACTCCCCACCTAGAGGAATAGGCGGTCGAGGGATGCTCGGATTTCCAAACGTCTTAACTGATTCTTGGTCTCAGAATCTATTATGGACTTCCTTATGCAAATCATGAAATGGGTAGGTTGTGGTGGTGTTTCTAACCAGTCCCCAATATGGTTTGAATTGATAAGGGGACCTGAGAAGCCTACTAGCCATTTCAAATTCAATTCATCATGGCTAGCAGAAGAAAAATTTCAGAATATTGTTAAGTAGAATTGGGTTTCTTTTGAATAAGGCTCAGACATCCTGACTGCCATCCACTTTTCTTCAAATCTAAAGTGTATCAAGAAGCTGGTCATTCCTTGGGAACATGCCAAGAGTGCTAGGGAGGAACTTGAATTAATCTAAATTGAAGATAGGATTGAGCACCTCTGCTAGACTGCGGAGGGGGGTTACCTCTCAATGGATGACATGAATGATCTTGTATCTCTTGAAGTGCATCACAGGAAATTTCTTGAAGATAAATAAGCAGAATAGCACCTAAAAAGAAGGGATACATGGTTAAATGAAGGAGATGAGAATACCATTTTTTTCCAAGCCTTCGTGAAAGGAAGAAAGACTGCAAACACCATTTTTTACTCAAAGGATCAAATGGGAGCTACAGTTTCCTTTTTTGATGGATTAGCCCAGCTACGGAAAAATCACTTCCAATCCCTCTTCAGGGATGATCTAGGAGTTAACATTGTAGACACTATAAGGTTGGCTCTTCTATTCCCCATATTTGTTGATGAGGAAGTAAACATAGATCTATTTGCAGAAGTGGGAATGGAGGAACTTAAGAAAACTCTCCATAGTTTCCAAAAGGATAAAATTCCAGGTATGGATGGATGGGCAATAGAAGTCTATCTAGGATTTTTTGAACTTACTATGCATGAGCTCCTTTAGGTTGTTGAATAATACAGGAGAAATGGGAGATTGTACGCCCCTATAAATTCTACCTTCATTACTCTTATCCGTAAATTGGATGAGCCACAATCTTTCGATGACTTCAAGCCAATATATTTATGTAACTGCCTCTACAAAGTAGTGACCAAAGTCATTTCCTGGAGATTAAAACCTATCCTCTTGGGGGCCATCTCACAAGAACAGTTCATATTTTTGGAGGGATGTCAGATCCATGAAGCAATTNACTTCAAGCCAATATATTTATGTAACTGCCTCTACAAAGTAGTGACCAAAGTCATTTCCTGGAGATTAAAACCTATCCTCTTGGGGGCCATCTCACAAGAACAGTTCATATTTTTGGAGGGATGTCAGATCCATGAAGCAATTAGTGTAGCTCAAGAGGGGATCCACAGTCTAAAGACCACAAAGTCTCGGGGAGCTCTCCTGAAAATTGATTTATCTAAAGATTTTGACCATGTAAATTGGTCCTTTATCAGATAACTCCTCACTCATTTGGGGTTCAAAGTTCCTTTTATCAAGCGGGTGATGGCTTGCTTCTCCTCAATTTTTTTTGCAGTCCTGATCAATGGAGTTGCCTCCCTTTTTTTTCAATCTGAGAGAGGCTTAAGACAAGGATGCCCCCTCTCCCCACTACTCTTCATGTTGGTCATGGAAGGTCTAAGTCATGCTATTGGTCAACATGTTGGTTTAGGGGACTTTCAAGGAGTATCAATTGGCCCGGGGCTTCAAATCACTCACCTTTTCTTTATGTATGATATCCTCATCTTCTGCAGTGGGCAATTGAGGGATGATGAAAAACTTGCATAGATTCTCAAATTGTTTCATGGTGCCACTAGAATGGTTATCAATGCTCAAAAATCCACTCTATCCTTCACATGATATGGAGGAAGCCACGAAAGATCATTACAGACAACTTTTCCCATTCTCGAACATTAACTTCTAATAGGGAATCAAATATTTGGGATTTCACCTTAAGCCAAATGACTATCGCAAATATGATTGGTGTTGGCTATTGGCCAAGTTGAAAAAATGTCTCAAAGGATGGATCTTCAGGTGGCTCTCCAGAGCGGGCAGACTTACCTCGGCCAAATCAGTTCTGGAAGCCATTCTTGTATATTSGATGTCTCTCGCCTAGATCCCAAAGGGGATACTGGAGAAGGCCAGGAGAATTTGCTTCCATTTTATTTGGTCGAGTACTTAGGATCTTCATACCCTTCCATGAGTGAAGTGGGATCACCTTGCCTGCCCAAAKGCATTGGGTGGATGAGGATTGAATAATATCTTCTTTTTATCAAAAGTGTTGGTTGTCAAAGTTGGATGGAGATCGATATCAAATACCATCCTGTGCACCACAGTGGATTTTCATAAATATATCAGGGCAGATTATGTTGAAGACTAGAGCCGAAAATTAGAGAAATCACATCCTCGGAGTTCGATTATTTGGAAAGCGGTGATCTCTTCCTTCCCTGTCATAAGCGAAGGTTTGGCCTAGCGTATTGGTAGGGGGAATCAAGTTAGGATTGGGGTTGATCCTTGGCCAGGTAGTATAAAAATGATATATTTCCAATTGAAATTAGAGACATACTTCATGTGCAAGATATCCACTTCATCCCACAGGTATCGGATCCATAATCCACCTTAATCTAGAAACAAGGTTGGTTGGGCCCTAATTTCGTTGGACTGGTAGGTAATCAAGCTCTTCTATGGAACAAATATACGATGGCCCTTCATTCGAGACATATTCGAATTATTGATAGAGATGATGAACTAGTGTGGAAGAAAGCTCCCCATGGGATATATACTCCAAAACTGGGATATATTGCTTTAAATTTCCAAATTATGCACGGGGATCAAAGTTGGTGGTGGCGAGGACTATGGAAGTTAAAATTCCCTCAAAAAGTTAATATTTTTATGTGGTGTGCTATATATAACAAAATACCAACCTGGGACAATATGAGGAAGCAAAGCATTGCAGGCCCTAGATGGTGCCCACTATGCAAAGGGGGAAATGAATCTTGTATGCATCTCTTCATAAATTGTCCTTTTACCCAAAGGGTATGGGAGGAAATTGCACTGCGAATCATTTAGGTTGTGGTCTGGGACGACCCCACAATGGATTTGGCTTGGCATACCTGGCCCCATGATCAAGCACACATAAAAATAAAATCCATTCCCCTCATAATATGTTAGGGAATTTGGTTATCCCGTAACAAAGCTATTTTTCAAGATCACCCTTCTCTTCCAAAATGCATTGTTTCTCAGGGTCTCTCAATACTCTCTCACTTTCCACAAGAAAAAGACTATCTCGATGTTCGTATTATCTCTCAAGAATCTATTAATTGCACCTATCCATGTGGATTCTTTGATGGTGCTTCACATAATGACCAACAGAATTGTGT
>SNQJ01S0171187.1:0-20547 GCA_010110895.2 Picea sitchensis | reverse complement strand
GCACTCTTGATACATTCTATAGCCATTATCCCGTCACTTACCATACATCCATTCTAACTTGTGTTTAATTATTGTTATTTTCTTGTCTTTTTAAGTGATTAAAGATGTTTTTAACATGATTTCATCGATGATGGTTTAATCCTATGTTTCTATGTCCAAACAACGTGTTCCTATACTGTTCATGTTTCAGTACCTACACTGTCCATGTTCAAGTACATGCATTGTTCTTGTTCTGGTACCATCACGGTCATTTGGTACCAACACATTCTACAATCATCATGTACCAACTCTAGCATCTACATATATCTGCTTTCCATTTTCTAATAAAACACATAAAGTATGACATCAGCATAATGTGGTGCCGAAATCACTACATGAGTTTGTGGCATATTGGTCAAATTCTGGTTTGATTAAATTATCATTTTGATTAAGTTGGAACGTGATTTTATCCTCATGCACATGTGTGCCATGAGGATAAGACACACTACAAGAATTCACTACATGAACCAATCAAATCAAAGATTACAAGAACTTCCGGTAGATATTCTTTTTTTTTTTTTTTTTGGCCATGTATCGACCATATCACCTAAATTACTAATTGGTTCGAGTTAAAGAAATGTTGGACTTCTATTTCTATGTTATTTTTCAGTTGTGTGAAAGTGATCCAAAATGGATCCAAGAAGGCCAAAATTTCAAAATTCTTGGAATCAAACGAAACCAACACCATTGCGTAGGGCTCGTCATGCCAATTTCGGCAGTATATTTTTTTCCTAAAATGGACACCGTATGCGAAATTTATTGCGTTCTGAACTTTTTCCCAAATAGGCAAAAAAGTCAAAGGTCAAAGTCAATTGGTCAAAGATCGTACAGTTGACATGGAAGATGATGTCAGTAGTACATCATGATGACATCAGTAGTATGTCATGTTGACTTCAGCATGACATGTGGCAGCACTAGGATGTGCCATGTGTCAGTCATTTTTGGCATTTTCAAGGGTGATTTGGACTAGTAAAAAAGTGACACGTGGAATTGTACTGAAGTGACACATGGCACTGTATGAACGTGACACATGGTTGTATGGACGATGATGTGGAACTGTACAGATTATGATGTGGCATTGTACGGATGATGATGTGGCACTATACGGATGATGGTGTGGCAGGCTGACGTGGTAGTACCAATGCTGACATGGTGGCAGACTAGGCAGGTTGATATGGTAGATGACTGGGCAGGATCACATAGCATGTTGACATGGCTCGATTCAATGACGAGGTGACATGTGGACCAATGAGGAGGCACCACTTGGCACCTTCTAGAAGGTCAAAGTAGTTTGGCAGTGACCACCAAATATGGCGAGAATCCTCCAAATCTAGCGAAATCCCGCTAAGTTTGGCTAATTGTCCCTAAATTTGGCGGAGTCTAGCTTATTTATCCAGGAATGAAAATCGAGAAAAATGAGTTTTTTGGCATGCATTTTGAGACTGTACATATCTGACAGGGTGTAGCATTGGGATGTATGCTGAGGGGAGGTCCCGAGGGCCTGTTCAGAATTAGGTTGACTTTATACTCAAAAGTTGCATATTTTTTAGGGGAGTCTGAATATCGCTTATATTTTTGCATCTGAGTAGCCAAACAGAAAACTGCCTCCAGAGCCCAAGATGTTGATCTAAGCATAATCGAGTTCATACTGAAAAGTCTTAGAATTACCTGTTCCATCCATTGGTGATGTTTGTTTCTATCCAGAAGTTGCATATCTAAAATGTGTTTTTAGGAGTTGTTATGTAAGCCTTTCTTGGTATTGTTTTTAAGCATTAAAGATTAATAAGAAGCCTCCCACTAAAGACAAAGTCTTGGAGACCTAGGAAAATTTGTGTCGAACTTCGTTATCAATATTTGGCATTATGGTTTTTTCTTCTTATAGTTTATTTATTGTTCTGAATTATTTATGATGGTTGCATAATTCATTCATTAAATATTCTTATTCTCTTAATTCCTAAGTGGTAAATCAACTCATGCATAAAATTAACCATAGTCTTTAAAAGATCAATTTTGGATCAAGTGGTATCAGAGCAGGTTGATAGTTGGTTGTTTGAGTTTGCATGATTACCAGGGAAAAGCTAATTCGTGGTGAAGGAGAGATTGTATAAGGAGATCTTGAGATTGGATCAGGAAAGAGGACATTTCAAAGTGAGAAGATGGCATCGGAAGAAGGAATTTCTCAAAACGAAAGAGAGTTTCAAAAGACTTTCTTCACCATGTTGGAGATGGTAAAATTGTTGTATGATGATTACTTGGAACGGAAGAGATCGGTTCAAGGGGAATCTTCAAAGCAAGCCAAAAGTGAAGAAGGAGACGACCCTCCAAAATCTCCTCCTTCAGCTCCTTCATCTCTATCTTCTTCTTCTTCAAGTACAAGTTCGAATACTACTTCTTCAAGAAAACATTCTCATAAACATAAGCATGATATGCCATTACTTAAACTTGATGTGAAATTTGTTTTGCCTATGTATGATGGTGATAATGTCGAGAAACTTGATAACTGGGTTAGACAGATGGAGGTATATTGTAATGTGCAGCAAATCAAAGATGGGGAAACCAAAATCATATTGGCATCACTTCGTCTTGAAGGCACAGTGCTCATCTGGTGGCAAAGTAAGATGCAACATGGAACTCAGCAAGTTGGTAAGATTTTTCCATCATGGCATGATTTTATTTCCACACTTAAAAAATAGTTCTATCCTTTGGGGTATAAGTAAAAGGCTTTAATTGAATGGAAAAGTATTAAGTTAAGGAAAGGACATTCGATGCAGGAATATACAAATGAATTTTGTAAGATGGATTTGATGTTAGATGTTCCATTAACTACACAAGAAACTCTTATGAAGTATATAGGAGGTTTTCGTGCTTATATTCGTAATATTGTATTTATGTTTGGACCAAATAATATTTGATGAGGTTTTTGTCCAAGAAACATATACTGAAACAGGGAAAATTGGAGTTAGTGTATCAGGGGAATCATCTTCAAATAAATATGGCAAAGGAAAAGGGAATGGGAAGAAAGCAAATTCAACGATGGTGAAGGAAGAGAAGATCTCTTGCAAGCATTGCAAGAAAGAAGGGCATGATGATGAACATTGATGGAAATTGCACCCAAAGAAGAAACTGAAGTGGTTCAAAGAGAGGAAAGGGAGGCAAAAAGTTGCAACAGCAACACGGCCAATAGACTTGGGGTCATATTCAGGTGATGAGTCTAAGATTACAACAGTTGGTTTGACAGGTAAAATTGGTGATGGTTTTGATTCAAGAAGTAAATTGTTTCATATAAGGGTCATAATGAAACATACTAAGATCGATACATTGATAGAGAGTGGATCTCAATCTAAATTAATTTCAGAAGAAGTGGTTAAGAAATTGGGATTAAACACTAAAATGCATCACAAACCCTATTCACTAAATTGGATAAGCAAAGATCACAAATTGCCCATAACAAAGCAATGTATCATAAAATTTGCAATTACATATAAGTATGTGGATGAAGTAATATGTGATGTGGTTCCACTAGAAACATGTGGAATGGTCTTAGGTAGCCCTTATTTATATGATCGCAAAGAATATTCTACAGGGAACATAATCAATATCACTTGTTTAAGAAGGGAACCGAATATGTCGTACATGTTCATCATATTAAAGCAAGTCGATCTCTTATAACAATGGTACAATTAAAGAAGGAAGATTATGCAAGCAATACACCTATAATTGTCCCAAGTAAAGAACTTGATCTTAAGCATGAACATGAGATAGTTGTAGGATGGGAATTCAATCATACTTTTCTTCAAGATAAGTTAATGTTATGCAAGCCAGTCAAATATGTTGGTTCGGTTTCAGTCATATTTATGACGTTATCGTTGCTAATGTTATCTACATGGATGGTAGTGGCTTCAGTAAGATGCGAACAAGTTCAAATGGCTAACAATATGCTTTCAGTTGTCATGGTTATTATGCAATTGATTATGATGCGACAGGTGCACGGGATAGAGTTTAAAGACAAAGGACAAGTGGGGAGGCCTATCCCGCACTTGATGTTTGGTTAATACCCTTTTGGAGGACCAAAAGGTCTTAGTGGGGAGGAATGATCCAAAATGGATCCAGGAAGGCCAAATTTTCAAAGTTATCATAATCATATGAAACTAGTGCCATTACGCAGGGTTCGTCATGTCGATTCTGGCAGTGTATTTTTTTCTGAAAATGGACATCGTATGCAAAAGTTATCGCGTTCTGAACTGTTTCCCAAGCAGGCAAAAGAGTCAAAGGTCAAAGTCAACTAGTCAAAGGTCATACAATTGACGTGGTAGATGACATCAGCAGTACATCATGATGATTTCAGTAGTACATCATGTTGACTTCAACATGACACGTGGCAGCACCAAGATGTGCCACGTGTCAGTCATTTTGGCATTTTCAGGGGTGATTTGGACTAGTAAAAAAGTGACACGTGGCACTATACAGAAGTGACACGTGGTTGTAATGATGATGATGTGACATTGTACGGAGGTGACACGTGGTTGTATTGATGATGATGTGGTATTTTATGGATGATGACATGGCATTATACAGACAATGACGTGGAACTGTACAGATGATGACATGGTAGTTGACTGGGCAGGTTGACATGGCTCAGGCCAATGATGAGGTGACATGTGGCCCAATGAGGAGGAACCATCTGGAACCTTCTAGAAATTCAAATTGGTTTGGTGGTTTCCTCCAAATCTAGCGGTTACCACCAAATCTGGCAGGAATCCTCCAAATCTGGCGAAATCTCGCTAAGTTTGGCTAATTGTCGCTAAATTTGGCAGAGTCTGGCTTATTTAGCCGAGCACAGAAATCGATAAAAGGAGTTTTTTGGCACGCATTTTGAGATTGTACAAACTATACGGATCTGACAAGGCGCAGCATTGGGATTTGTGCTAAGGGGAGGTCTCGAGGGCCTGTTCAGAAGTAGGTCGACTTTATACTCAAAAGTTGCATAATTTCAAGGGGAGTCTGAATATGCCTTATGTTTTTGCATCCGAGTAGTCGAACAAAAAATTACTTCCATATCCCAAGATGTTGAGCCAACATAGTCGAGTTCATACTCAAAATTATCAAAATTACCTGTTGCATCCATTGGTGATGTTTGTTTCTGTCCAGAAGTTGCAGATCTGAAAGGTGTTTTCATGAGTTGTTATGTAATCCTTTCTTGGTATTGTTTTTAAGCATTAAAGATTAATAAGAAGCCTCCCACTGAAGACAAAGGCCTGGAGACGTAGGAAATTTTGTGCCAAACTCCATTATCAATCTTCGGCGTTATGGTTTGTTGTTCTTATAGTCTATTTACTGTTCTGAATTATTTATGATGGCTGCATAATTTATTCATTAAATATTATTATTCTCTTAATTCCAAAGTGGTAAATCAACTCATGCATAAACTTAACCATAGTCTTTAAAATATCAATTTCGGATCAGAAAGCTATATCGATCAATTTGTGAAGGAACAAGTAAAAGGGGGGCAATTATGCATCAATTTGGTACCTGCTTGAGCGTGAACTCAATTTTTGACACTTGTGCACACCTCCAAATGACAAATGTCCAAAAGGGTTTTTGGATAATGATGTTATCTACCTCCCATAGAAACACGTTTTGATTTGGATGCATGAATTTCAAGAAAATTAAATATTTCTAAAGTTGGAAAACCCATATTTTTAGCAGAAAATCAGTTTTGAAGGGCATAGTGTGCCTTGGTTTGCGTGCACATGGGAGCCAATATTTCAAAACGGCCAAAAGGGTTTTGCAAAAACCTATCTAGTTACGAAACCTATAAACCTTTTTCTAAAATTCTAAAGGGCTTGGGAGATATCGTGGGGTCTTCAATGCTAACTTTTATAAAATAATTGTTTTGAAAGAAAACTAAATTTATGCATTTTCTAGAATTCAGAATTCAAGAAATTTGTTGAGGATTGTTCAGATATGATCTTATCTTCTCCTTAGGATATTGACATGTATAAATATAGGTGAGGAGAAAGAGATAAAGGGGGAGAGGAATGTAATGAAGGAATTATGAATTTATGAATACATACGTTTATACTCTTGCCAAAAACTATGTTCTTGGTGATACTGTGATGTTGTGATTGAATTGTTTTGATGAAGATATTTGCACTTGAGGATCGATGTTCCTATAATAATTTTCATTAGTTTCTAAGGTTTCCAAGGCGTGCTTCCTGTGTGGCAAGGGCCCATCACTTAGGTCTTCTACGCTTCCTTTGTATTTTTTATTTATTCATTAAGATTTGTTTATTGTTGTTTTACTTGTTAAATCCAAAGTTTTTGTGTGTCGTAATGAAGTCCTTGTGTATCAGAGCAGATATTCTTTGTCATAATCCATTTACGGTCTTGATTTAATATTAGCTTGTTAATTGGATTTTGTACTGTGAAAAGGAAACATAGGTTTAAATCATTTTGTCAATTGATTTTAAACAATTTCATTTCTAAATCACTTGAGTTGTTTGCAGAGGTTTTTGTTTTGATTCTACAATAAAAATTATAAAAATGAAATCATGAATTCAGTGTTTCGAAGTTTTGTTCAACACATGTGGACATGAATAAAACATTTTCTTGATTTAATGGATGGTTTCCTTTGATTTCAAAATTTGTAAACTCTTTAAATATGATCAACGACCATTTGAGAAGCCATTGATCTAAGCTACAACGCATATGTATAATTGGTAATTTGGAAATTGGTGAAATTCAAGAAGTGCTTAACATGATTTTCACATGCTATCATATGTTTTGAAATCCATAGCATAGTTCAAGAAACATTAAAGGATATGTGTTGAGGAACTGAATTTGATCAAATGGTTATATGATTGGTAGCACTCTTATTATTAATGCATGTTCATATCACCATTAAATCAGATTTAATTATCTTGGTATGAAGGGGAAAATCTCATGGTCTTGATTATCTCTTACTAAATCAAAAGAATTGTATCAAATTCAATGTCCTCTTTGAATGATTGAAGCTCTATCATAATTTAAAGATTGTATCCACAAGATTGATTGATGAACGGATGGGAGATTTAGAATATAATTATATTATGATTATGTACCAGTATTTGTTCATGTTGTGTTTTCATACTAATTATGGATTGTTCTAGCACTAATTTGGTACCAACAGTTGCTTGGTGTGGATTGAATTTTATAGATTTCTTTTTAAAATTTGTTTGGTTCATACATTCTTTCCTGTATGTTTGGCTTGCCACCTGCACCCAATGCACTTTATTGCTTGGTTGAGTTAGAATTTATAAATCTAGTGTTGGATTTTGTTTCGTTTAAATATCTTTTTCCTTTTCAAGCTAGGATTTAGATTTAATTGCTCTCATTTATTTATGCTTTGAAGTATGTAGGGAAATATTTGGTATTGATGATCTTGAATCTCTTGCATTTGAATTTTCTAGTAGTTTCAATCACCAACGGAGAAATTAATGGCCTAACTCGAGGGATATGGTCACCTTATGATGGGTTTCCTCCTAAGGAGATTGGGCAAGTTTCAATTGCTTTGTGTGTTTGTCGAAATTAGATATTAGACTAGGATAGGCTCCAATCTTGCATTTCTTGTTCTTTCACCTCGAAGCTTATGAGACTTGGTTGATAATTTAATGTTGGGAATTAATAATGCATATATTTAGCATAACAATCTCATTTGGGCGTCCAACAATAGGCTTATATGATCTAAATTTATAAATAGAATGAAATGAAATACAAATGTATAACAAAGAAACACATAGAGATACAATAAAACTTGACTTCTATTAATAAAGAGAACATGTTGAAATAGTAAAATGCAGAAATAAAACAAACTTGCTCGAATGGTGGAATCATATCTCTGAGAAGAGATGTGATGGCTACGCTCATTCGAAAGAATATGAGTACAATGAGGCTCCAAAGGTATTTTTATCATAAAACATAAATGAGAAAACCCTAAAATATCCAAAACCCTAAACCTTAGAGATGAAACACCAAAAGATTTGTGGGCCCCGATGGGGGTAGTTGATACATCAAATTCCTGAGGGTGTAACTTTTGCATATGATCTTTGTTTGGGGCACTCGATACGCCATTGGAAATATCTAGCCGAGGAGTACAAAAAAATATTGTTTAGGGCCTCAAAATGGCCCTAGAAGTTTGGGACCCAAAAAAACTGTAAAAAAATGCCAAAATGGAAAATTGTTCTTTGAGCCAGTGGAATAGGTGGTTGGCCACCAATATCCACCTCAATAAGTCATCCCCCTTAGGAAGAAATGGTATCCATTACATTGATAACACCCATCATATGGGTAAACATCTGTTAAACTAGGCCCCGAGTGAGCCACTTTCCTTGGTGGAGGAGCTGCCCTGCTTTGATAACCTAATAGAGATGGATCCTATGTTGGTGAGTGCCCTTGAACTGAGTGTCCCTGCTCTAATCAATGGTTTCCTATTCCATGTAGTCAAGATTGATTTCTATTGGTGTCAACTTCTCTATGATATCTTATGTGTCCAATAATGGTGGGAAGTATGGTCGAAGGAGGTTCACATAGAACAATGGGTGCAGGCCAAGGAAGGGGGGAATACTTAGCTCAAAAGTGTTGTCACCCATATCCTTGGTGATGATGTAAGGTCCACAGAAAAGTGGGCAAAGCTTTCGATAGGGCCTTTTAAGGTTCTCTTTCTGAAAATGCAACCATACCTTGTCTCCCACCTAAAACTTGTGTGGCACTAGGTGTTGAACATGGCGCTACTTGTACTTAGCATTGAATTTATGCAAAAATTCATGGACCTGTTGGTGGATTTCTTGAATCCATTTAATGAACTTGGTGGATTTGTCAGCCTCAGATTGAACATGGTATGATTATTATTGCATGATTGCAAGGGGCAGTGTGACATCAATGGGACCCAATGGTTTAAATCCCAACCCCACTTGAAAGGGCTTGTGGTCAATCGAGCTATGGAGAGCTTTGGTGTAGTTTTGTTGAACATAGGGGAAACTCTCATCCCATGTGCATGGATTCTTGGAGTTGTACATTTGAAAGATATGAATGATCATTTGATTGACAACCTCTGTCTGGCCATCAATTTTGGGGTGGAAGGTAGTGGATTTGGTGATCTTGGTGTCCAACAGTGACCAAAGGCTCGACCAAAATGTGTTGAGGAACATGTTGTCTCGATCCAAGATGATGGTTTGTGGTATCTCAAAATGTACCCACCCTCATTCGAATAAAGTCTTGGTAGTGGCCTCCACTATGATACACTTCTTGCAAGTTGTCAGAATGGCCATCTTAGAAAATCAATAAACAACCACAAAAACATAGTCATTGCCTTTCTTGGTTGAAGGAAGGATAGACATGTAGTTCATCAAGATGGATTCTCAAGGCCTGTCGGGAGTAGGCATAGGGGTGTATAGGCCTTCCTTTTTAGTGGTGGGTTTGGCAATGGTGAATGTAATGCATGGCCTGATATACTTGTTGGCATATTGTGAAAGTTTCGGCCGATACAAATTCTTCTTTAGTATGGCCATAGTGTTTTCCATGCCAAAATGTCCTGCCATATGATTGTAGTGAGCTTCCCAAATTAGCTTTGCACACTCACTTGAAGGAGAAAAAAGGTGGCTTGGATGGCATAACAGTCCTTCATGAAGTTAAAAGTCAATGACAGTCACGCATGTGCTCAACAGTTGGTACGTGGTAGAGAAGTCAGGATCACTCTTGTAGAGTTGGGACCACTCAAAGGCCTCATGTCCATAGGAGTGGAGCATCATGGTTAGGGCGGAAACTACAGGTCGACTAAGGAAGTCAGCAACACGATTGGTGCTCCTTGTCTTATATTTGATGTCGAGATAGAAATTCTACAAGTATGTGGACCACTTTTGATGGCGATCGTTCTACAATCCTTGTGTCTTTATGAACTGCAGAGGCTTGTGATCAGTGTGGATAACTATCTCCTTTTCCAGAATGTAATTCTTCCATTGGCGATAGGCTTGTACAATGGAATACAATTCTTTGTCAGAGGTGGGGTACTTACATACATCATCTAATAATGTCTCACTATGATATGCCACTAGATCACCATGTTAAGTGAGAAATGCACCCACAGCATATTCTGAAGCATCGGTCTCAATCTTGAAAGGTTGTTGCAAATCGAGTAAGGAGAGTATTAGGGCTGAGCACAAGTGATCTTTCAGATCATCGAATTATTTTTTTTTGTGACTTCCCCCACACAAGATTTTCTTTGCCACCACCCTTGGTCACTTGGTTGAGGGCCCATGAAATATGGGAGAATCCCAACACGAACTTGCGATAGAAATTGGAAATCCCTAAGAAAATCAGAAGTTTGGTTAGTGTAATCAGGATTGGCCAATTACAAATGACCTGCATCTTGGTTGGATCCACATGCACACCATGCTCATAAACAATGTAGCCTAGGTATTCGACCTTGTTCATGTCGAAGGATCATTTTTCCAACTTAGCATGTAGCTTGTGTTGTCACAGAGTGTGAAGGACCTGTTGAATGTGTTGCAAGTGTTCCGCCCAAGTCTTGTTGAAGATGAGTATGTCATCCAGATATGCCACCATAAAAGAATCAGTGAAGGGTCACAATATATCATCCATCAACCTCATGAAAGTTCTTGGAGCATTTGTTAAACCAAAGCGCATGACTAGCCATTCGAAAAGATCTTCTTTGGACTTGAAAGTATTCTTCCATACATCAATATGTTCTATTTGGACCTCATGGTAGTCGGACTCCATATCAATATTAATGAAGTACTTGGCCCCCTTGAGTTGATCAAGAAGGTCGTCAATTCGGGGAATTGGGTGCAGATTTTAGACTATGATTTTTTTAGGGCCATGTAGTCAATACAAAGTCGTCAGGTCCCGTCTTTCTTCTATGTGAGTAAAATTGGTCTTCTACAGGGTGGGGACCTGGGTCATATGTGCCTCTTTTGAAGCAACTCTTGGATCTGGCACTTGATTTCCTCATTTTCCATCAGAGAGAGGTGATATATTGGCCCATTGGGTAGCGATGCAATGGCGGTTAGATTGATTGAATGATTGACATGATAGTGTAGCGGTATCCCGAACATTGGGGAGAAAATGTCTTTATATTCTCACATGACCTTGTCCACTTGCTTCTACTGCGTTGAGAGTCCCTGTGTAGAATCCATGGATGTGGAAGTGACCTTGTATTCAGTTTGAGAGTGAACCATGAAGAAGACAAATTTCCTGGTCTAGGAAATGACCTTCCTGTATTTCTTAGCAGAGATCAAAGAAATGGTAGTAGGCGGAGCTACCTTTAGTATCCTGTACAATTGTCTACCCAAATTAATAATAACACCAAGAGTTATAGACTCATATACATCATGAATTTTCCACAAGTATGGTTGGCCTAAAAGAATGTCACAAACTTCAAGGGGGGAAATATCACACAATACCTCATCCTTGAAGTGCTTGATGTCGTAGGGCAAGACGCATTGTTGGCTAATGAAAATATCTCTCCCTTGGCGGAGCCACTTGATGGTGTAGGGATGCAAGTGTGGTGTCGTCATCACGTCCAACCTCTTGACAACCTATGGTGAGATTAGTTTCTTTTATCTCCCACTGTCAACAATGAAGTTCAGCAGAGTACCCTTCACCCACATCTGCAAGTGAAAAAGGTGCTCAATTTCCTTTGGTTCTTCTGGTTCACCTGGATAGACCTTAGTGGTAGCAATATTGGCACTAGGTTCTACATAAATGATCTATTTCCCATTGTCTAGTTCTGATTCAGAGTCAAAACCTGCCTTTGACTCTGAGGCTTTCAGCTCATCCATCAGTGACTGCTTCGAGCGATATTCATCGGTGTTATGCTAGGGGATTTTATGGAATTCACAACACTTCCCAATGTCTTTGTTTGTCTTCCCATTACCCTTCTTTGTTTACATCTTGGACTAGTTGTCCTGAGGGGGTCCATCCTTGATCTATCCTTTCTTTTTTGGGTTGGGGATGTCTTTTCCCTACTTATACTATGAGGAATTTGCAAATCCAAACTCACACTTCTTATGTTTAAATTTCTACTTGATTTTGATAACATATCAATAAAACACCCTTCTAGTATATTCAACCATTTATCTAGGGCATTCGAATCTATTTGACCTTCAAATACAGGAATATCAAAACTCACTTGTACCTTGAAGGGGGTGGCACCTCCAAAGTGGTCGCTTGACGAAGATGCGTCGGTTGTTGGCAGTTGTCGAAGGATCTATGCAAATTTATCCCTCATCTCGTTCCTCTATCGCGTGAGGGATTCCTCAAGAAATAGTTTACTAGGATCTCCTGCTCCTTCGTCTCTCTTTTCTTCTGTCATTGGAGGTTTTCAGGGTCAGTGAGGATGGTCTTGCAAGTTCTCAATTACTTCGAGTTTTGACTCCTTATACCCTGACCTCGATGGGGACATGCACAGAGAAACAAATAAAGAGTAGACCTCTTTGATACCACTAATCCGGAGTTATAAATGGAACGAAATAATACAGATGTATCACAAAGAAACACACAGAGATACAATAAAACTTAACTTCTATTAATAAAGATAACATGTTGAAACTGTAAAATGCATAATGAAACAAACTTGTTCGAATGGTGGCAGTTTATCTATGAGAAGAGATGTGATGGCTATGCTCATTCGCAAGAAGATGAGTACAATGAGATTCCAAAGGAATTTCTATCATAAAACATAAACAAGAAAACCCTAAACATCCAAAACCCTAACCTCGAGAGATGAAACGCCAAAAGGTTTATGGGCCCTGATGGGGGTAGTTGATACGTCAGCTTCCCGAAGGCATAACTTTTTCATACGATCTGTGTTTGCGGCACTCAATACACTATTGGAAAGGTCTAGACGAGGAGTACACATTCTGCTTGGCCTAGAATCTTCATTTGTCTATATACTAGACATTTTTGAGCCAAAAAAACATCGTTTAGGGCCCCAAAATTTTGGGACTCGAAAAACTGTAAAAAACTACCAAAATGGAAAATTGTTCTTTGAGCCAATGGAATAGGTGGGTGGCCACTGATATCCACCTAGGTCATTATCACTTGTTGGTAAATGGATTAAAAGAGCCTAAAGGATCCAAGTGTAAAAATCCTTGCAAGAAGATGCAACGATGGAGTGCGGAATTTCCAGGTCCCTAAATAAAACCCCCTTCGAAAATCTATGTGTAAATTGGTGAGTTAGAGTGGTCGTCGATCCCAGAATGGGAGTCGATTTAAACCATCCAAGGAATAGATTTTAACCGTTAAAAATATTGTATGAATCAACAATTTACCGTAGCTGTCAGATCTACCGGCCGAGAGATTATAGTCATAGGCCTTCGTAAAAGCTCGGGAGGGGTTTTATTGTCCCAGGGCACTGGAGCACCGGACCCTGGAAGAATTTTAAGTCCAAATCCCTTTGGAAGTTCGTTATGATAGTATGCAGGGAGTAGGGTTCTATCCCCTGGCTCCATGCCTTTTTACATAAGTATGAGGAGAGAAAATGTGACGTCAACATGACGCGTTGTGCCAGTGTGTCATGGGATGACATGTGTCACCCTATGTTTGGCCAATGAGTCTAGTGGGACAAGGTTCTGTGGAAGTATTCCACTTTTCTTAACTTAGAAAATTTGTGGGTCAAGGATATTTTGTCATGTGTGAGGTGATGTTATCATGGTGTAAGGTGCCATCATGGAAACCAATGTGCAGGGGGGTGACATGTGTATCCTGATGATCAGTCGATGAGCCTAGGATGGGGTCTGGGTGGGCTAGTACCTTTGTTTCGGTATCCTTGTGACCTCTACCATTGGATCTGAGCGTAGGGAAATATTTGTCATTGGATTTACTTAATTAATCTCAGGAGTCATAATCTCTAGATCAACTTAACTAATTATTTCGTAATCAACGGACAACAAACCTCGAGGATTTTTAGTTTACATAGGATCGTTAAAGATTCGAGGTCCCAATGTTTGCGGTTACCTGGTGGTGACATGTGTCCTCCTTAGATTTCACACAAGGGGTAGATCTCCACTCTTGATCTATGTTTAGAAAATTCAATCGAATCTCGATCCACCAGGGTCACAGAGATGACACTTTTCACATCTAAGTCATAGAGAAATTAAAATGCGGTCCCATCGAGGGTCGATACCATTGGACAGAGGCCCCTGAATGCTAGTCGTTAGATCTACCTACTAAAATCTTAGTCGTATATCTTGTGGTAAAGGTCGAGATTCATGATCCTGAGATTAACTTAATTAATGATCTCATAATCAATGGGATTAACTTGGTTAAAAATCTCATAATATCGAGCATCGGGTGTTTTCGAAGTTTATACTAAGTTGGGGAAAGTATCGATATTTGATACCCAGTGGTGACCTGTCGCACGAAAAATGACCCATGTATCATGACATGGGAGGGCTACCTGTCACACAATGGTGGTTCCATGTGTCATTTCGATTAGACATATTCGGATAGAATTCCGTGGAGGAAATGAGTGCCATGTTTCATGCCAGGTGGCAGAAAATGGCGGGGCCACGCATCAAAATAGGTGGTCAGTTGTGGATAGCGTCGTGTGTCCTAGGTGTCAGCTCATCTCAGATCAGGCGCTTTGGGGCTATGCAAAACGTAGAGGGTCAATGTATCAAGATGACGTTAGACAATGTAACCAAACAAATGCTCGATGAATAGGTGTCAGGATCCTATTGGGTGAGCTCCGAGTATAGTTATGATGTCTATGCCATGTCATTCCACATGGGAGGTCCATGTGTCACGTGGTGATCATGCCACGTGTCAATCCAAATTTGGTTCTATGAGAAGTTGGTTCATGATGAAAATGAGTGCCAAGTGTCATGAGGTGATGGTGACCATGTGTCGTGCCACAGTTAAGACAAGTGGCATTATGTGACAGGGTCATGTGTGTGAGGTGCTATCTAAGCACCAGATCAAGATTTTTGGGGCCATGTGAAATGTGAATGGTCGATGTCCCGAGGTCCCAATGGGTCGATGTACCGGTGCACATGTGTCAACACCTGGTTAAATCGATTCTTGGGAGAATGAGGGGAAAGTGTTGGGCCCGTGGAAGGAAAGGACCTGATAAGCCGAGGACCTAGTGGATTGGGTGGCAGGTGACATGACAGTTTCCACACCAATAGCCACATCCATGCTTGTGGGTGACGTGTTACATCACATTAGAGCCACATCGGATGAGACAAGTGACGTGGAGCCATGTGGGCGCCATGTGGAAATGAGTGACTTTGGTCAATGAAGGCCTAAGAAACTTTGAAAGGCCATAAATTTTGATCTAGAACAAAGATTTGGACAAATTTATAGTCGTTGGAAATCTCTCGATGAGTAGAAGACGATGGTAACATTGAAAATGGGTTTTGAAGTGGTTGAGGAAAAGTGAAATTTTAATACCTCGTCCCTTAAAAAGATACTTAGGGGGTTGGGTGTCTTACAACATGCATCGACCTCAAGGGTGTCAGTAATCAATAAAAAATACTCTAATGAGAGGGGTCCCTAGAATCTGAAGGGACAAAATATAGTAAGTGTTTGCTTTTAGTGGCATTGATAGGTTGACAGGCCTAGGGATATTCAACTAGAACTAGAAGCTGCAAAAGTCCCTAGGTATGACCCTTCGTCATGTATATAGGAACTGACCTTGAACATCAAGGGGGGCAATGAAATTAGAGACCAATGATGACTCTATCTATCCCATCTAGGGTTCATCATTATCAAGGGAAATGAGAACTAGGATAGTTCAACATTCTTGGAAAAAAATGTGTTGATATCAATAGGAATTAATACGTGAACCTTAAGGACAGAGGGTCCTTTGAAATTGACTAAGGATAAACCATATAATAGACTCTAATGGGGGATTATTTTGATCGTTAAGGACAGAGGGTCCTTTGAAATTGACTAAGGATAAACCATATAATAGACTCTAATGGGGGATTATTTTGATCATTTGAATGAGGTGGAAAATAAGGATGACATAAGACTTCCCTTGGGTGGATCATAAATGATGACTATGAATGGCGACAGTCAAAACTAATTGGACATAAGATGATATGATGTTAGGGGGACAATCAAATAAATAGAGTGTATGTCAAACTATGACTGAGTATAAGTGGATATAGATGGATAAATATTTGATGATTCCAACTCTGGGGATCACAGTGATGAATACTAGGATACGCAAGGTGTTGCAAGCAACTAGAATATTTGCAGGAATAGGTGACTCAATGCAGATGCTCCAACCAAGGGTGAATAGGGTTTTCACTAGGTTTGAAATAAATTACATCAAAAGAAATGGTATGAGTGTTAGTGTTTTCCCTGTAAAGAATGTACCTTTTACAATTACCAATAAATGAAAGAATGTAAAAAAATTGGAAATTTTTTACAAATAAGGAGATGGGTGCCCTGGTTATGTAATGAAGTGGCTCGGCCATGGGTAGTAAGAATAGCTAGAGTCAATTGGGAGGGAACCCCTTGGGTGGGTATTCATGGGGATGAATAAATGTTGAGTTGGAAAGCAGATGATCTACTATTCTTGGGGGAGATGAGAGGCCATCGATAATGTGGTAAATCATTTATCATGACAAATCATAAACAATGTGAACCACTAGAAATATGAGGTAATGGATCAGCATAATGATGAGAAAAGTATATGAGGCTCATTCTCTAAGATGTATATTATTCGAACTCCCATCCTATGGGAAAATCAACATGGGTGACAAGAGTGAAAGGGTGATAAAACAAAGGAAACCCATGAGGGTGGAGTGCTACCAGCCAAAAATGATTGAATGTATGTGGAATTGGGTGAAGTTTCCTCTCTATTTGGTGAAGAAACCCTAAAGGCGTATTCAAAGGGAATGACACTAGGAAATGCAATTATCTCATAGGGAGTATTGACATGCCAAATTGAAGAAGTATATACCTTGAGGGGTAGGTAAATGGGCCTTGTCGTGTGCAATGAGGAGACTAAAAGGACCTCCTATCAAATATGTGCACACATGCAACCAAATACCTAGTTTGCAAGTAATCATGATGGGAAATATAATGGTGAAAATGGCATAAAAAAAAAGGCTAATGAGCTCATGTACCTATTCGTTTGAACTTTGGCAGCAAAAAATGGCCCCAAGATGAGGGTTTTTGCACTCTCTAAAGGGGGCTAGGTTTCAATGAGTTCCCAGAAAAGGCACTTACTGAAGGAGGACAAGGAACAATGAGTTCCCACAAAAGGGAACTCCTCGAAGGAGGTTATGGAAAAATTAGTTCCCCAAAAAGGAACTCCTTAAAGGAGATCATGTCAACCTTATGGGGGGTAACTAAAGAGACCAAAGCCAAAGGGGCCTCATAACGTGAAGTGATGAAGCTATATTAGTGGGTCATTCTAGTTAGGCCATGTTTCTTGTAATCGGATAATGTCTAGGGGCACAAGACACAACAAGGTGTAATCATGGTTCCAACAAAGGGTACAATGTGGGTTGGCATTGTGTTGAGAGATAGGTCTTATGGGAGTAAGGTGGGAAGTGATATTGCCATATCATTATACAAGGATTGGGGGGGGAGTATTGTTTCCAAATACCTAGGATGATGGACCAAATGTATAAAAGTAGTCATTTTAAGGTCGGACATCCATAGAAGATGATATGAAATAAGATATTGGATCCACTAGGTTGCATAATATCCATGGGAGAGGTTTGGACCTTAAAATATTTGACAACAAATCGTATAGGGGAATGACCAATAACCATGGAATTTGATTCCACGTAATCTATATTAGTCACAAGAGATAATCCTATTTGAGAGGAAATGATGATGGTTCCAAGGGAGCCAGAATTAGAGGGTGCATCGATTGAGCAGTTGGGACCTTGCAAGTAATCGATAGGAAAACCTAGATGTTGGTTATCACTAAGACTAATGAAATAAGTCATGAACTCAAAGAATTATTCATCTTCTCGGAAGAACATGATTGAGAGCTCATGGTTTATTTTGGGATTGGGGGAAGAAATATGTGTGAATTCCCCAAAGGGTGAATGAATCTACCCAACCTCCAATCCATATTTGTGAGCAAGTGGTTCTAGAACCATAGGTTTGCATTGAATGGGAGTGGATGTTTCATGACTAGTGGTAGTTAATACATAGTGCATGGATTTGATGTGAGCAATAGAAGGTGAGATTAATTCATGAGAAGTATGTGAGGGGAGATCATAGTAGGATATTTGATCAATGGTGATGATGTGTCCTTCATGTGGGAATATCATGACTCAAGAGAGTGAAGACACCACAACATTCATCATACAGATGTAATCTTGTCTAAGGAGGATATTGTAATCCACTGATCCAGTCATGAAAATGACATTGATCAAAACAGTCTTACCACCTAAATCAATGGGGATATTAGGTAATATCCCTAAGATGGGACATAGTCTACCATCAAAGGCTCTTAACTTAGTAATTGATGGAACAAGAGTGGGAAAGCCTAGTGTGTTTCCAAGTTGAGGAGGAAATGGTACATGAAGGCCCCATCATCTATAACACATAAATGAACCATGAATTTATTAACAATGGCTTGTATTTGAAATGAGGTAGAATATGGGAGTTGTGCTTGGATATGTTGGTCCCAACCAAGGGTGATGGATAGTTAAAATTGTGGGTAAGAAATTCCATTTTCCTTAAAAGGAAAAGGTCTAGTGATCATTGTGGTACTAGAGGTGGAAGAGGTGCCCCCAAGTCTACATGATTTGGTTTGTAGATGAATATCCACTAATTTCTTGTAGATATTTTGGAATGCAAGGTATTCAGGTTGATCTCTCCTTAGAGGCTCGTATTTTCTTGAGGATTGCACAGAGCTATCGATTTCCCATTAGGTAGTGACAACTTCTTGTTGTAGGAAAGGATTGTGTAAGACTATTGGTTGTGGTGGTTGAAGGAATTTTTTGGGGGGAAGTGTTTCCCCCTATGCGGTGGTAGTACCTTTATTGGACATGGATTCCTTCATCTATTTAAATTCCACAATTTGGGGGAAGAGGTGAGTATAGTAACCATACTCGCCACATAAAACACAAGGAAAGTTGGTCTGAAGATTATGGTTCTTCCCTTATTTATGTTGGTTGTTGTTGTTGCCAATATTTTGGTTCTAATTATGAGCATTGTTATTTACCCTAACATTATTGTTCTAGATTATGGGATTTCCCCCATGTCCTTGGTTTCCTTTTTGCTTGTTCTTTCCTTTTTGTTTTTCGTTATTTTGTTGGTTCACAGAATTAAACAAGTTCAGTTGTTAAAATGGTTGAACATGCTGAGTTGGTGAAGGTTGAATGAAATTTACATTGGCATGATGTTGAACAGGTGGTGGTGTAGCGCTAGCTTGTGGGGGTCCAAGGAATAGATAGTATGGGTTATTATGTGTGTTATTCTCGTACTAGTTGTATGGGGTATATGTCCTTCCACTATGTTTTTTACTATTGTAGGATGGCCCATTGATCCGGAGCTCGGGGGCTAAGATATGGATGGATTGAATTTTGAGAGAGGAGGAGCTTAGACATGACAATATTGCATGAAAAGAATCAAAAGCATGTAAATGAATTACTTAGGAAGTGAGGCTCAAAGAGGAGCCTCACCTCTAAAACTAATTACTAGTAAATCAGTTAGAGATAATTAATCTCATAATGAACAATAGAAAATATGAGAGAATCCAAAATGAGTAACTTGATATTATGAGAAGGCTTGTTAGGCCTTTATATAGCATTACAAAATGGTCCATTGGACAAAGTAAAAAAGAGCTCATTAAATGAGTCTCTCTTATTAGTATAATAGATCTAACTACCCACCTAACTAAGTAGTGGAAAATAAAAACGAATACAATAATGGAAAGAGTTCATTAAATGAGTCTATATTATTATAATAATAGATCTAACTACCCAACTAACTAAGTAGTGGAAAATAAAACCCAATAAAATAATGGAGAGGTGGGACTCTCTTTGACCCATATGGGAAACTTGTTAGCCCAATTAATTAATGAAGAGGTAGGCATCTCCTTGATCCACATGGAAAATCTATTAGCTTTATAGCTTTATGAATTTTGCATCCAAATTTAGACCATATACCCCCTAAAATTCGGATCATTCTTCCCCCCTTAGAAAATGATGGTCCCCATCATTTCACCCATGCTAAAAAAAGAAACCCCATTATCGTACCATTATGATTACAATGTGAAAATACCGAATGAAGAGAATGATTTTGTGTGGTTAACCCATAACCATGGGTTTGTGGTTGACCCATAACCTAGTTGACAATGACATTGTACATGGGTAGAAAAATAAAATAAAAATTAATAAAATCCCAAAATTTAAAAAATAATATGGAAAAATCGTGACTTTGGGGGCTGTCAATATCCTTCTGCAAATCTATTCATAACTTCTGCTACAGGATATGAAATCCAATTCCGTCGAAGACCCATTTGAGGTACTG
>SNQJ01S0171186.1:8071-20547 GCA_010110895.2 Picea sitchensis | reverse complement strand
ACTACAAACCCTAGCAAATCCAGCTAGTGCCTTACAAGGTTCTAGATAGTTCAAGGGGAAGATACTCCACTAGTAATCTTCCAAGAGCTTTCAAGAAGGGACTTGTTCAAGAAAGTAGAAAGAGAGTGCACCACCACCACTAGAGAAGAAAAACTACACTTACAATCATTCATAAACAAAATCCATAAAGATTTAGAGAGACCACTTACTCAAGAAATTGATTCATCCACAAAACCCTAGCCAAGAACATCCATGACATTTTGTAAAGCATCCACAAGACATCATCGTCAAGAAGTCGCTCTAGTTATCCATTCATAGCAAAACGATAGTCATAATAGTAGACACGTAGTGTTCTCCACAAGTTCTAGCAATGAATTACAAATGAGAGGTGCTTCTCTTATTTATATAAAGAGATGTGGCAACCCTTTCATTATAAAAATAATATTCTCCTAGCTTTTACCCTAAAAGAATATAAAATACCATTATCTCTCTACAAATCCTAGAGATATGGTAAAAAATAAATAAACTCTCCATGATACATAAGTGAATGAGTCAAATGACCCCAAAGATGCTCCCCAAGTCAAGTGAAGTCTCCTCAAATGCCAAGTCGTCCTTTCAAAAGCATGAAATAAGTCCCACGTGTGGCATGTAGGGGCTCCAAGATGCAACATTCCCCTTAAAAGGTTGAAATGACCTCCTAAAGGGTGGGATGACCTCCTCAAAAGCCTCAATGACCTCCTCCAATGGTGTCCCACAAGTGCTAAAAAATTCGGTGATAATCTTCCTGTGGCAGATTTTAAAAGCACCAAAACTATGTCAATTTTTGTTCAAATTTCTATTATGACCACATTTTGGTAATCTCGTGGCCATTCTGCATCTAATGGCATTGATCTGGCAGAATTCTGGGCAATCTATCAAAAGATAACTGCTCCTGAAGTTGGCTGCTCTCAAAACATGTGATAAACTCCCGATGCAACAAAAAAGTGAGTCATGTCAAATGTGAATGCCATTTGGTAGAGAAACATCAAGTATCATCTTCTAACTTCACAATAACTCATAGAATTCATACAATTCGCCAAGTTTAGGTATGACGGGGGCATCATTAACACCTATTACATGTTTGCAGTAGAACTTTTTGGAAGTAAACTGTGTAGATAGCTTTGAAACGTCCTACGTTTCGAGTGGAAACTCCACCCATCATCTTGAGGGACAAAAGAAAATGAATGATTAGAAAAGAGTGAGCTCAAGAGTAGATTTGAAGGGTAAAAGTCAGGAGGTAGCCGTTGAAAAAGGGGAGCCGATGTGAATAAAATAAAATTAAAATAACTAGATAACTGTTGGGAAAGCTATAATTAAACCATTTTTTATGTAGAAAGGATATAAAACAGCCAAAGATTAAACTAGAAAAAAGGGGGGGAAAGAACAACAAATAAATAAGAACTTGGAGAAACTTATTAAGGTAAATATATGGTATAAGAAATAAAACGAGATTAAAACAGTAAAACGATAGAAATGATAATGATAATCATGATAATAATAATAAATACGTAAAAGTAAATTAGAGAATAAAAATTTATAACATCAAGGTAGAATATATATTGAATGATTACGAGAGGAAAAGAAAGCCGTGATAAAAATCAAGAAAAAACAAACACAGTGGAAGTCCGGGACAGAATAGGATCGAGACTTAAAGAATAGCATAAAATTATAAGCCTCTCCTTTCATAAAAATTCTTATTCTTAGTTTATTTAATATTATAATATAAAATAAAATCGTGCATTATTGGTGCCCTTGTATGTTGCTTAAAAGTCAAGACTCAAGAGTGAAAGTCAAGGCATCAACGTTGGTCTAATCTATTATTCATGAGTGCATCAATTTTTCCATTTTAGCAAACGATTATTTTTTTGAAATGCATCTGATATCACATTACTAAACAATAATTATTAATATACCTTTTTCATTATAGTAGTGTCTTGAGCAAACTACACAAAGAATGGTGACAGTTTTCACAGAGAAAACATATACAAAGAGAACCATTTATTTTCCATCTCATCATCAGACAATGGTCATAACCATACTCCAGATAATTGAAGAACTTGAAAAATTTGAGAATATATTGTTCTCTAAAGTGCAACACGGCTCCAATTCACCTTTTGAGAATATATTGGTCTCTATACTCCGATATTCCATGTTTCTTTCCCTCTGGCTAGAATAAACTACCAATTGAAAGTCCTACTGACTGCATTTTCAGCACTCCTACCTCTGGCTTTGGGACAATAATAATGTGCTATTCTTATTTCATTCTATTGCAGATTATAACGGGTACAGGGTAAAACAAATTTTGGGTTCATCTTTCCCACATCCTTCTTTCATTTTGCTTGCCAAACATCAGAGTTGTGTTATAGTATCAAAATTATACCCTTCAATGGATTGATGAGTTTTTGTCAATTGATCTGTTATGCACACCTTGATGATCTGAATCTCTTTGCTTGGATACATGTTACAGCTTCATGGTGTTGATGACAATATTGGCAAGAGCAGGAAAGTCCTGACATCAATGATGAGGAGAATGAACCGAAACAAATGGATTACTGGTGGGCTTATTGGTGTTCTCATCGTTGCCATTATTTTGATTGCTTATTTCAAAATTTCCCATAAATGACAAGTGTTCTGTTTTCAATTGAGAATGATTGTTATACAGTGTAGGGATGTATTACAGATTTTTTGTAAATTATGTGACGTGTTTATCCACCATTGGGAGCCCCCAGGGCCCAGCATGTGCACCTTTAAGTGGATGCTTCTTGTGGCAAGTTTCAAAGCACTAAATTTACCTTGAGACATTACGGAAGTGAGATTGTTTAACATTTATTACGGAAGTTTGTAGTTTTCGTTGTATATGTTAGCCATTACTGGCAACTGCAGACTTCTGGCAATTCCATAAGTTGTATTAGCAATTATTTTTAATATTTCCATATTAGTGAGTATATTTAAGTTCTGGTATTGGGGATGAGTTGAGACTGGATGAGGAATGGATAACAGGTGTTTGATAGTCACTTTTGTCATAAGCCTTTAACATCAAGGCCTATTTTCTTTGCACAGAAGAGTGTATCCAGAAGTGGTGGACCTAAGGGCTCTTAAAGACCCTAATTTTTAGAATGTACTCCTATGTTTTGGTGCCATCCAAGCATGAAGATTGATCCTATATGGTGCCATTCAAGGTAATAGAAAATGATCCTAGACAGTGTCATCCACGGTAATAGAAAATGATCCTATATGGTGTCATCAAGGTAATAGAAAATCTTTGAAGGTGTATATCTTCTCCTTTCTGGCATCCTTGAAATAAATGGTGATTGTCTATTTTGCAAGTGTAGAGTTGATGTTCAAAATCAGAAGCAGGTATAAAAGCAGATGCATGAGTAGCCTGCCAATTAACACACTCTTGAGAAAATTAAACATTTTGATATTCAAAACAATAATCAATTATGAAATGCAGATTCATGGGTAATCTTCCAAATCATCACATCCTTAAAACAGATGACCAACAAACATTTTTATAAGACAAGTGTAAAAAAGCCAGATGCCTGAGTGCCTTCTAAACTATCTCTGAAACAAAGACCAACAACCTTTCTATAGGGCTGTGATGCTATGTACATAAAAGAAACTTGATTTCTATTCACAAATCAATTTCTATTCATAAATTTTGCTGGTCACTTCTGCAATTCTACTGTTCATTGGTGTCATCTCAATTGTTTGTCCTCGTCTTTTACAAGGTTTCAGAGAATTGAGTTTACTTTTTGTATGATCTAGATTTTTTGGCTATCAGGATACTCCTGTTTAGAATTTGAACAAGTAGTCGAGAAAGGTTGTGAGTGCTAAATCGGTAGTTTGAAGTGTAGCTCATGATAATATATTGTATTTTTGGTGTAAAATAGATGACAAATAATAAGCATGATTTATGTTTGGTAAAAACATTGCAGTTGCATTTCAAGAAGACTGGAATACATTTGTGATACAGCGAGCACAGAGGCTAAAAGTTAGCTTGCACACAACTTGCAAGATATGCACTTTCATAATAATGAGAAATGTGAATTGAAGGAAAATGTAGACTGAAAACAGTGTTAGAGTATGTCAAATTTTGTGTAACAATGCTTGATAAGCCCAAGGTTTTCTGCCTAAAAGAATCCCCTAGGCTTCTATGATTTTTACACATGGCTGCCAAATACCTTTCTGCCCCTTTTCCCGAGTGCTTCTGATTGGGAAAATTATCCAATTAGGTTAGGTTTACAAGATAGCATAATACTAACTCAAGTGCCACTTGATACTTTGCTTTCTTTATGCAGTTGGGAGTATTGTTGATACCAGTGAAACTCAGTTTTCATTAAGCTCAGTTTTCATTAAGTGTCTCATGTTTCTGGCAGAAGGCTTATTGCACATCAAAGTTGTGATTTGTGCATTTTTTGTTTCACATGCAATATAGGATGTATAGCTAAGTGCTACTGATTGGGACTGTTATCCCCTATCCTAGGGATAACTAAGGAGATCATGTCTCGAGGCCCACAGGTCCTAGACATGGAGTGCCGAGAGCCAGACGACTTGAGCTTGGCCCCGGAGGGCCCATCTTTTCTTCAGTGCAACCCATCTATCAACAGCATCAACATCCATCCCACCAGCCTAGTCTTGAAGTAGCAATAGGTCTTTCTCCATGAGGTAATGAGTCCGAGTATCATGGTATGTGTCACTTTGATTTTCGAAGCATTTGAATATGTTGCACTGAACTCTCCTTTATTTCTAACGTTTGCTTGGAAATTATGCTCTTTAACTTGTTCATACCTGGGGGGGTGACAAAATGCCCTAGTAAGCTGGTTCTCCTTTAGGATGAATTGCCACTGGGTGGGTCTATGAAAGGTCATCTTCCATTCCTTCCATACTTACCACTTTTTATCATTATCCCTCTCATCTTCCCCTACCTTGGTTCGGGCATTGGGTTTGCTACACTAGGAAGGTTTGTACCTTGCCTTGTGGGAAGAAGGGGCTAAAGGCCCAGAGGGTAAAAGTAGTTGGCAAGAGTTAAAAGCCAAAATAAAACCTTTGAGATGCTTCGCCCAGGGATTCTCGAGAAAACAATAAAAGGTTTCTCAGTAAGAAAATGGGACCCGTAAGATAAAACAAAACTCAAGGTCTAGTTGGTGGATGGGAGGTCTCATCATGAGCCGACCTATTAGATCCATGGTCATGTAGTGGTATGACACTACCATATATTTGGTCACCAAACCAGGGTAGTGGCTCTTGGTGGCATAGCCAAGAGAAAGGGGGTCTCATCACGAGCCAACCTTCTCATTTCCATGAAGTGCTTGTGGGTAATGTTATTACCTCTGGTCACCACGCCAGGAAAGTGTCCCCCATCTTTTCCCTTGAAAATAAAAAATAATAAGACTAAGAATAAAAGGCATTGAATGGGCTAGGAAACAATGGCATCCATGATAAGATGCAGCTTGCCCTCTACAGAGACACCCACGGGCAAGACCTACATTTCCCTGTTATCATTGCACCCTCTACCCAAACATTTCCCCTACACTATTTCACACACTTACATGACCTAGATTGGATTTCACCTGGGAAACACCCTAAACTTGAGGACTAGCCCAACAGGACATCCTGAGACCCTCTCCAAACCTGACTTGTTAAACTGCATAACGTCTTTGAACATTTGTCTGGGTAAATGGGGTTTGATGCACATGTTTGAGTAATTTGATTATTGGATGTGATTGACATTGCTATGATCCCTGTGACTTATGAGCCAATGGAGGGCGTACTTGTTGCTGCTACAGGACTTTGCTCGGTGGACAGGTACATATTGGGAGATGATTAGCTCGGACCTCCATGGGGTTGAAATCCCACAGATGGATGTTGTGATCCCAGCCAGAGGCAGAGAAATGTCAGAGACTTGCATCAGGAAGAAAGAAGGATTTTTCACGAGAGACACCTTGGCAGACCTAGAACCAGGGGGATCTTTCTCTTCCACTTGGACGCTAGCCTTGGGAGGCCCAGGACGTCACGTTTGTTACCCTAGACATCACCCAGCGTCAGGATTGGCATTATGGAGGTAGTTGTGTGCTAATTGGCACATGTGGCATCATCCAGGGGCTTGGTAGGCCTAACGTTTTGTAGATGTGGCCCAACTTTCCACACAGGAGGCTCAATGTCACCCTAGAAGGGCATGACGTCACCTCTAAAAGTGATTTTAGGGTTTAATTAAAGACATTTATGTAAAAACTGGATTTTTGATGTTATTTGGCCATGTAGGCCTTTTGATGACCTAAATTTAATTAAAGGTCATAAATATTGTATAAATAGAGAGATAAAACTCTCATTTTTTTCATCATTCACTCATCACACAATTGTGAGGTCTGAAATTCGACCCTCTTTAAGGGTTATTGGTTGCAACTGAGTGGTGCGCAACTTTTGGGGAGGCAAATCTTGGTGTATTTTGACAAATTTTCATTGTGGAGGATCTTCAACTAGGGTTTATGCTTGATTATTCTTGGTGAAGTAAGTAGAAAATTTGCATTTCTTTATTGTGAATGAATGCTTATGGTGAATTTACTTGTTTCATGTCAAATATTATGAAATTGCTTGCTTGAAACCCTATGAGAAAGACACATGTTACTATATTTTTCTCTATAATATCCCACTTGCTAATATTTCTTGAAAGACACCTATCTAGAAGTAGATACTAGAGCCCTACCATTATAGCACTCTAGTAATCCTACTCCATTGCCTATTGCATATTTTATTTCAATTTGTCTATGGAAAAGATAAATCACTAGGGCCTAATTTTTATTACTTTCTAGCAATTATCTTTAGGACTTGGATTTTTGAGACCTTGGGATACCAACGCCTCTCTTATCCTCTCCATACCCTTTGGCTAAATATTAGCATTGCTATTCTCCTTTAAGAGTTGTTGTTGCCATCATTGACTCCATTACCCTAGAAGGCACTAGTCAACCCATTACAAGTGTTGATTGATCAAACCATTTCCAGAACATCTTCTCTTGAACACCTACCAACTCCTACTAACCTTAGATTAGCCTAAATCATTAACCTACTTGTTGTTGTTGCAAAAGATCGCTACAACCATCTAACAATAGCAAATTAACCATAAAAGTGATGTGTTATGCTAGCTAGACATTGCTAAAACTGCTTGTGACTATCCATTATCAATTTGCCTAGTTAAAACTATTATTTCAAGTCTTTTATCAAGCATTTTGAAGCATAATTATTGTGGTTGTTGCAAATCTAATATTCTTGTTATAAACTGCTATATTGCTGCAATTCTATATCAGCTAGTACATTTCTTAAGAATTCATTGTCTTACGAAGCACTAATATCATTTTGGTACTTGGAAAGTGCCCATTTTTTCTTTGTGTCTTATTCTAGGAAAGTACGCAATAATATTCTCTTGCTTCATCTTCAATAAGACTTAAAGAACCCTTTTAACTTGAGTGACCTGTGAGAGGTAAGGGATTTTCTTGTATCATTTGCCTTAGCCTTGTCAAACCCTGAGGTCACTGGAGACGTTTCCTCTGGGGTACTACAACATACTCCTAAATAGAAAGGGATTTCCTATTAAGGTGACAGTGATAGCTCATTCCCAGTTACGCCAATTCTATATCCACTTGCCTTGGGCTTTGGGCAAGTACAAATTGTGCGATAATAGGGACAATTATCCAATTAGGTTAATTTTACAATATATCATAATACTAACTCGGGTGCCACTTGATACTTTTCTTTCTTTATGCAGTTGGGAGTATTGTTGATACCAATGAAACTCAATTTTCATGAAGTGTCTCTTGTTTCTTGCAGAAGTCTCATTACACGTCAAAGTTGTGATTTACACATATTTTGTTTCACATGCAATATAGGATGTATAGCTAAGTGCTTCTGACTGGGACTTACAATATACATGGGGGATTCATCTTGTTGACCAATATCTTATCACGTTCATTCATAAAGGGGGTTTTTAAATTATGAAAAAAAGAGTCAATATATTGTAGGTATTGGGGGAGCGGGGATGTGGGTATCTGAGGGTTTATAGGTATCGGTGGGTATAAATGTTAAAATTATAGTGAGGATTAATTTTTGTAAACTTAAAAAGGT
Source organism: Picea sitchensis (assembly GCA_010110895.2). Lineage (NCBI taxonomy): Eukaryota > Viridiplantae > Streptophyta > Pinopsida > Pinales > Pinaceae > Picea > Picea sitchensis. Next base: position 12,390 of record SNQJ01S0171186.1, on the reverse strand, counting down.
GAAAGCATAAGTTGTCTCAACAAGAGAATAATTCTCGGCCATTGATCTAGTCAAAGATCTAATGGTTGGGATCGATTGGCTAGGGCCCACATGGACCTTAGATGAAGTAAAAGGGAAAATCAAAAGAGAATACCGAAGTAAGTAAGAGAGTCAAGTGCAAGAGGCAGCACGAGGAAGCTGGGCAAATAAGAAGAGGAGTCGAACGACTCCCGTACAGTCCGTACCTAATACAACTGAGCTAGGGCTTGATGAGACTCACGTAGATAACAATAGAAAAACCGAGTTAGGGCCATATACGTTCCAACAAACATGAATTCGATGCATTGTTTAACTCATAAATAAAGACCAAAAGAAGAAACTTGGTCCATACAACTAGAAACCAGTCCGTACATTTTTCAAAAGTACCGGTCCGTACAACAAACAAAAAGGGATGTAAGAGGTTTTTCTTGCATTGTATTTCAATCTGGGTTTAATACAATTTCTTTGTTTTATCTTGTGTGAAGAGAGTGGCTCTTCTGTTCTATTCAATATATGCATATCTTTTCTTTAAGATTTTACATGGTATCAAAGCCATGTCAAATCAAACAACTCTCACCAAAGGAGAGATAAATGGCAGAAGATATCTGCACAACTTGTCTTTCTTGCACCCAAACCAATGATGTTTGGTACATAGATAGTGGAGCATCCAGTCATATGACTGGTCACAAACACTACTTCAACAGTCTAGGAGAAAAGGATTTCGAGTTCGAGATTTTGCTTGGTGATGATTATGAATAGCATCCAAAAGGAATTGGAACTATAAAATTTGAGAGGGAGTCCAGTAAACCCCTTTATCTTTCAGATGTCCTCTATGTTCCGAGACCAAGGAAGAATCTGGTCTCAGTTTCCGCTCTAGAAGACAAGGGTTATGAATTATTCTTCAAGGTTCGAAGGGCTTACATTAAACCGAAAGGTTTGAGTGAGGGATCTGAACAAGTCATTGGAATAAGAAAGGACAAGCTGTATAAATTGTTGTTTGACTCTCACTATGCCCCAACAAGCAGTAACAACACCAAAGACTGTGAGTTATGGAACAGGCATGTGGCCCATCTTGGACATGGAGCTCTCAAAATTCTGGGCAAGATTGTGACAGGAATGCCCTCCTTCACCACAAAACATCATGAAGTGTGTAAGGGGTGTGCTCTTGGAAAATATGTAAGGGCACCTTTCCCTAAGAGCGACTCTAGGTCCAAGGGCACCTTGGATTTGATTCATACTAACATCTGTGGCCCCACGTCTTCATTGTCCATAGGAGGAAAATTTAGGTACTACACCACCTTCATAGACGACTTCTTTAGAAAAAAATGGATTTATTTCTTGATAGGAAAAACCTCAGAAGAGGTGCTCAAGAGATTTCGAGAATTCAATTTTTTTGTCGAAAATCAAACAAGAAAAAGGATAAAAGTCCTCGGATACGAGAATGGAGGGGAATATACATCGCATGCCTTCAATAAATTTTGTGTTGACACTGGGATCAAAAGAGAACTGACAGTCCCTTATACCCTTCAACATAATGGGGTTTCAGATGTTGATGATTGCAGCTTCATGAGACATTCTCCAGATCGTACTCCTCTGGATTGAGTTGAGTTGATCTAAGAGAACACCTATGTGATAGGTGAGTTGTGATCCTCTAGACTGAGTTGAGATGACTTGTGTTGGTCTCTTGTCGTGCTCCTCTGGATTGAGTTGAGATGACTTGAGATGGTCTCTTGTCGTACTCCTATGGACTTAGTTGAGTCGACTTGAAATGGCTCTCCAGTTCGTATTCCTATGGATTTATTTGAGTTGATCTGTTGAGAGTGACATCCCTTGTGGTTGAGCACATGTGGACTTGCCCTAGTGACAGAGCACTAGAGGATGTGTGTGAGACCCCTTGCTATATTGTCAAAGAGTAAGACTATTGTAAAACCCTAATTTGTATTGTGAAGGGTACAAGTCAGCCCTACTGTGTAAAGACAATTAATGTTATGTAAAAGACTAATTGTATTATTGAGTTGTACAATTCGTACCTATTGTGCCAATATACATGTTTATTCGTTGAGTTAGGTCATGTATATATTAGAGAGATAGATCCCCATTGAGGATCATCTCACTCACTCACAATGCATTACTTGGAGAGCTGTAATTTGGTGCACACTTCTTATGCATTATCTTTCTTGGTCATAGAGCACCTTATTGTGTGCACTAGGGTTTTGTCTTAATGGCCACCTTTGTTGGCACCCATATTTTCGGTGGAGAGGGTTTCTTCTCTTGGAAATATAGCAAAGGGTTGTTGGGTTTTTCCCTTGGTTTAGAAGGGTTTTCCCAGGATAACTTATTGTGTCTTGTTTATGGTTATTCTTCTTGTGATCTTGGTTTATTGCAACTATTGTATTTTGTGTTGTTGCATTGTTTATAGTTCAAGTTCATGCTAAATTTAAAATAAACTACACGTGCTTGAGTAACCATTAAAAATTCAACATCGGAGAGAGAATAGAGCCATTGTTGGTGCAACAAAGGCAATGTTGCATGATAAGAATATTCCTAAGTTCCTCTGGGCATAAGCATGTAACACTGTTGTGTATCTTCAAAAGAGAAGCCCTCATAAAGTGCTTGGAAATGTAACACCTGAAGAAGCATTCACCGGGAAGAGACCAAACATCAGTCATCTTCACATCTTTGGTTGTGTTTCCTACTGGGATATTCCTGTTGAAAACAGGACGAAGTTAGAACCTACAGTAGAGAAGGGAATCTTGGTGGGATATAGTGAGACTTCCAAAGCCTACAAGATATACATTCCTTCCACCAGGAAGACTGTAATACGAAGAGACATAAAATTTGAAGTGCCCTCCGCAAGTCATGTCAAGACAGAGACATTTCAGAAACAGAAGTCCCCAATCAAGAGGAGGAACCCTCACCAAAAGGGGAAGATTTGCCCATAGAGGGTCAACAAGAGGAAGAACAAACAACCTTCTCCATGAAAAGGAAACCAAAGTGGGCCTAACAATTATTGAAGGAAGCCAGTGAGTAGGTAAAGTCACCAAAGACCTCAGTCAGGACAAGCATATCTCCTCATAGGTATTCAATACATGCAACCCTCATGAGTAATATAATAGATTCTGAACTAACCTGCTTTGAAGAAGCTATTGAAAATAAAGCATGGAGGGATTCTATGATGGAGGAATATACCTCCATAATAAAGAATGATGTGTGGGAAATAATACCTAGACCAAAGGACAAATCGATAGTAAGCTCCAAATGGATACATAAGATAAAGCATGTAGCAAATGGAAGCATTGACAAATATAAGGCCAAATTTGTTGCTCATAGCTTCTCTCAGAAAGGAGTGGATTATGAGGAGACGTTTGCCCCAGTAGCTCGTTACACCTCCATTCGTGTAGTTATTTCTCTTTCCACTAAGATGGGGTGGAAAATACATCAAATGGATGTTAAAATTGCATTTTTCAATGAGAAGATTGAAGAGGAGGTCTATTTGGAACAACCACGAGGGTTTGAAGTCCATGACATAGCAAGTCATGTCTATCAACTAAAGAAGGCCCTCTATGGCCTCAAACAAGCACTCTGGGCTTGGTACTCCAGAATAGACAACTACTTGCAAAGTATTGGATTTATCAAGAGTGATGCCTGTTATCGCACAGTTTGTAGCTAGGTCAAAAGGCTAGAGGATAGAGGCCAAACTGGCGTAACATGAACCTACCCCACCCAATGTCACCACAATGGGGAGGTTCTTTCTATTTAGGGAGGTTAGCCCAGGGGAGACGTCCCCGGTAACCTGGGGTTTTGAAGACGCCAAAGTATAAAAGTCAAAGTAAGAGTTCCTCCTCACAGGTTACCACCAAGGTCAGATAGTTCGGCTAAACAACCAATAAAGAAGTGTATGCCCAAATGAGAACACCTGCCAAGAACAAGACAATAGTAGAACAATATATATGCAGGCTATAATTCAGTGGGTTAGTACTTCATATAACTATCTGACATCAATATGTAAGCAATTAAATAGTAGATATCAATGAGATCAATGTCAATTAATATAGCAGTGAAATAATATCAATTCATCAATAAGTACTGAGATGATGTAGCCGACAATGTATTTAATCAATCATTTACTCAATAAATGCTCTTAACCATCATCTAATTGCTTATCAACAGAAAGTTGTTGCGTCAAGATGGAATAACCAAGTATGACGTCAGCCTAGTTAGGGTTAGCTAGTTAGTTAGGGTTTCAAATTTAAAAGTTTTAAGAGGTTGTTTGAGCACTATCACTTCAACGTTGTGGATCC
>SNQJ01S0171185.1:22801-34641 GCA_010110895.2 Picea sitchensis | reverse complement strand
TGAAAATATTCACTTTTGCAAAACCCTAATTTTTGGGTACGGTAACAGTGACGTTTTTCCTCTTGCAAATTATGTTTCCATTAGGTTGGATCTGATACCATGTTAATGTTTATGCCATTATTATAGTTCTTTGCATTTCATTAGATAAGAGCATCATAAGAACAAGATCATTGAGAAATACACATTCACAAGAGACATAACATTTATCCTGGGAAACCCTCTAGGGGAAGAAAACCCAGCAAAAACTTCCTTATCATAAATTGCTAGTACAATGTGCAAGAGATAACTCAAACCAATACAGATAGTCCTCCCCAAAAGATGCGCCACTCTTCTTCTCCTCTCTCCAACTGGTAATTGCAGTTTGCCTCATAAGAGAATGAGCAAGTGAGTTGTGTGATAAAGTGAGGCTCTAGCCTCCCTATATATACAAGACTGGCACGTGTGGAGGGGTTTCACTGGCAGGGCCGACCTCTCACTCTGGGTGGGTAAACCCACCTTTAATTTAATTCTGGGTCTCAATAATAACTGTTGGGGTCGACTTCTTATTTTGCCTATTACAATTGTCCAATGGCCAATCTGCAAAAGGGGATTTGGTCCTAATACAATTATTGACATGATTAATCCACAATGGGGATTAATCCAATGAATAAAATAACAATAATAATAAGAATACTCTTTGCAGTTACATTATTTGAACATTTTTGACATTCTCCTATAAGAAGAAGAAGATAACATTGCAAGATGTTACAAGGAAGTCAGATTCAGAAGCTCCATCATCAGAAGACCTTACAGATATCTCAAAGGTGATCCTTCAAGATGATAAAAAATCAATACAAAAAATGCAATTTGTTTTTGACAAGGTTGTCGTTGATAAAGATGAATAAATTTCTCGCCTTAAGAATCGTAGTCAAAGCTTGATCGCACAAATTAAAAAGTTAAATAGTGAAAAAAGATCACAACAAGAAAAGTTAGAGGAGCTTGCTAGCAAGAAGTTAGTGATCAACAAGGAAACAATGACCAAACCCGTTGAAATACAAAAGTCATTAGATGTAAAAATCCAGACTTTGGACAAAGAAACCAATACAAATCCTATTGACATTGAAATTAAAAAATATGTTTATATTGAAATCTTATCAACTAGAAGTATCAAAAGACGAAGATTCCAAAAATAAGACACAAAATACAAGGATGCTTTATCGTCATCCTAATTATGGAAGGATTCAACGAACTATCCAAAGAAAAAATCAATATGTGAAGATAAGTGAAGATCCTACTATAGCGAAGAACTAAGTCACATGACACAAGGACATGAGACTTGGAGGACATGGAAATACGAGTATCCAACATGGGAAACATCGACCCCGGAAACAGGACATGGGGGACACGTTTTATATATATATATATATATATTAAAAAATTATTCATATTAAAAAAAATTAGATATTAGAAATACAAAAATGAAATATAGACACAAAGATCCAATTTTTTTAGAAACTATAACATTTACAAAATATTGATACAACTAGTTACTACATCAATGATGATCAAATGACAAGCATGCAAGAAATTAGAACCATAAACTGTAGTTTTCTCATTAAGTCGTTAAAATCAAAATTATTACATAGATACCGAGTCATTAATACTATCGGTGATAATGTCGATGGAAAATACAAAATAGGGTAGATACTAGAACTGTAGATTGAAGAATATCATAGCTCGTGACTGTCAGTACTCCTCCATGTCAGAACCATCAAAATCACCACCATTGCCACTACTCTCTCCCCCATGCTCCTCCTCTATATTCAATGATGATGTAGTAGCATCGAACAGGTACTTCCACATAGGCTTGGCCTCTAGCATGTGGAAATCATCTTTGTAACCTCTCAGGAAACTTTAGGAAGTTCACTTTATGAGTCATTATTTAAAGTGAATGTCCTTTTAATTAATTAAGTTAAATGCCTAAGTTTTGTGGCATTAGTAACTTAAGTGAGTTAATTAAGTCCCAACTGTTAGAAATAATAGGTGTGCTCGTTTAACCATAGACAATATAGCAAAATTGTCACCCAACCATAGGTCGAAGCCACCCCCGAGCACCTTAACCTTGACAGAGAATAATTCCGGAAGCAAACCCTAGGCCTAATAGCCAATCAATGTAGCGTACCTCTCTCTAGAGCTAGCACACAAGGCAGAAAGTCCAAACCATAACCAATAGAAAGTCCAAGCCTAAACCGAGAATACAGGTTGCAGTAGCTGCAACTGCAACTACTCTCCAGACTTGCGCACTTACTCATTTTTTGCAGTGTGCACTCTTACATTTCTGCAGTTGYGAGTTGTGTGTGCCAAATGAGATTTGGCGTCCTGTATTTATACTGCTCCTCCTTAGTTGTCTGGGCCGACTTCTCATTCTGGAGGCTAAAAACTCAATATTAAATATTTCCTTTAGTCGACTTGTCTTCTAGGGTTATGTCCAATGCTTTAGGGTTTCTTCTTGCTTCCTGGAATATTCTATTCTTGTCAGGGTTACACATGGAGGTTAATACCTCTCACAGCTATGATAGTATCAACACTAGCCATTATATCTAAAGTGAACGTGAGATTAGATCTCAATAGTTGATCACTTAGGAGATCTAGGGTTTTGGATTTAGGGTTAACTCAATGTAATAAAAGGTAGCCTAGGTGAGATGATGAGACATGTTGAGTAGAGAGTGAGATCTCTTTGAGTGGGTGAAGAGAGTTCATTCAATTGTGAGTGGGTAGGGCTGATGAAAGGTGCGGAGAGGCAGCGAGGGAGATAACAACTAGGTGGGTTAGGCTATCGCTGCATTGTAATAAAAGGTAGCCTAGGTGAGAGGATGAGACACACTAGGCTTCTATATGCTTGGACTTGTCTTGGAATACTGGATTCTCCGAGAGTTTGATGCAACTCTAATTGTCACAGTATATCACCGTAGGCTCCAACTCCTAATCAAATAAACTTGTAAGCAATTTACGAATCCAAATTGCTTTGCAACTTGCCATACTCGCTTCCATATACTCTGCCTCTGCTGATCTAACATCGATTTTGTTTTCAGCAGGGCGAATTTGCTACAACCAGGGTACATTTCTCTTCATTGGAAATTCATGTGGGAGATTCATCTTTTGGGCAGCCATCATTGAGGTTACTTTATGGAAGATTATTATTGCTGATTTTTATTGTAATGAAGCCATTTCAGCCATAGAAAACAAACTGCCATCTCATTGTATGCAAATTCTGAAATTGCCTTGGCATTGAACACTTACATTATATAAATAAGTCAAGGATTGGAGGTATTTTGTTATTATTGTTGCAATCTCTTTTGGGTATTTATTTTCATATGTCTATCATGTATTTCCTTGCCATTTCATGATATTTGCACACTTGAACAATTCTGGAACACATTAAAACAAAAGCTACAATATTAGCATGCAAAGTGTTTGACAAAACACTTCAACCAGCCAGCTGCAAATATTTATAACAACACGCATACATTAGGAACAACCACTCATTCGGAAGGGGGGTTTAGGTGTTGTATATGATGTGTTTGAGATAATTTTCAACCTTTAAATTTGAGTTAATTGGGACAAGTTTTGAAGTGATTTCAAGGGAATTCCAAGCTTGTATGCCAAGTGTTTGATGAAATTCCCTAACCAACTTGTTAAGTTTTGAGCTATTATTAGGTTTCTTTTCAATTTACTAGATAACAATAGCATAGGTAGGATCACTGAGAGAAACACAATCACAAGATAGAAAACATTTATCCTGGGAAACCCTCATGGGGGAGAAAACCCAACAAAAACTTCCTTAATATAGATAGCCAATACAATGCCAAGACAATAAACCAAAACACTAGAGAATATCCAACACTAAGCAATGCGCCTCTCTCTTCCTTCTTCTCCCAACTGCAGTTACCAGAATTGCGCACTGGATGATTGAATGAGTGAGTGAGATAATGAGGCGCTAGCTTCCTTTATTTATACTGGCCGACAGGTGCTGGAAAGGTGTCTCTTCACTGGGTAGGGCCGACTTGTCTTCTTAGTGGTTAAAACCACTTTAATTAGGCCTGGGGGCCGACTTCTTAATTTGCATAATACAATTAGGATTTGACCAATCTGCAAAAGGGGATTTGGTCAATTACAATGCTCGACATGATCAATCCACAAAAGGTGATTGATCTAATGAATAATGACTCAATAATAAATAGAATACTCTTTGCAGTTACAATATTTCAACACTCCCCCTTAACAAGAAGGGTATTCTACAACATAATCAGGAGAGAGAGAGGGCAACAACATCAACAACATCTGGAACACTGACTGACATATCTATAAATCATCGAAAGTTTTTCTCATCATCAATATCATCATCCACAGGAAGGAGCTGGAATGGCATCATCATCATCTGCATCAACATAGATTAGTATAACACTAGTACATCATCATCATCAATAACAACATAAGGCTGATACACCATCAACAACAACAACATCACAACATGAAGGCTGGAGCATCATCAACATAAACATCAACACTAGGCTGGAAATCTTCAGCACGAAGCTGGCATCTCAACAACATCAACACGAAGCTGGAAATCTTCAGCACGAAGCTGGCATCTCAACAACATCAACACGAAGTTGGAAATCTTCAGCACGAAGCTGGCATCACAACAACATCAGCACGAAGCTAGAAATCTTCAACACGAGGCTGACATCACAACAACATCAACACGAAGCTGGAAATCTTTAGCACAAGGATGACATCACAACAACATCAACACGAAACTGGAAATCTTAAGCACTAGGCTGGCATCACAACAACATCAACACAAATCTAGAAATATTCAACACAAGGCTGGCATCACAACAACATCAACACGAAGCTAGAAATCTTCATTACAAGGCTGGCATCACAACATCAACACGAAGCTGGAAATCTTCAGCACTAGGTTGGCATCAACACTACTCCCCCTTTCGAGGGAGGTCCTTTCGGGCTACACCAAGCTTGTCTTGAAAGTGCTTAAACTTTACACGAGACATAGGCTTGGTCTACACATCAACAACCTGTTCATCCATGCCAACATATTGGAGCTTTATGGCTCCTTTCTGCACCATATCATGGATGTAATGATATCGGGTCTCTATGTGTTTTGACTTGTCATGGGACATAGGGTTTTCTGTCATCTTTATGCAACTCTGGTTATCACATAGAATCACGGTTGCTTCCATCTCTAGATCAAATAGACCTGTCAACAACTTTTGAAGCCATATGGCTTCACAACTGGCGGAACATGCAACAATGTATTCCACTTCTGCCGTGCTGAGAGCAATACTTGATTGCTTTTTACTTTGCCATGAGATCATGGCTGACCCCAGACTGAAACAACATCCCGAGGTGCTCTTTCTGTCAGAGACACTTCCAACCCAATCTGAATCGGTATATCCACTCAGTCTGAAGTCTTGATCTCCATTATAATAGAGACCAAAATCCAACATACCCTTAAGGTATCTCATCACATGTTTTGCAACTACAAGGTGAATACGTCTGGGCTCTATCAGACACTGACTCAAAGGTGTTCACAACAAAACATATATCTGGTCTAGTATTTGTCAAATACATCAACGAACCGATAAACTATCTGTACAGAGTAGCATCAACCAACTCTGACGAAGTATCAACCAGGAGCTTCAACTTTTTTCCATGGGTGTATTCATGGATTTATATTCCAACATATCAAACCTGTTCAGTATTTCAACTGTATACTTCCCTTGGTTAAGGAAGATCTTCTCTGGACTCTGCCAAACTTCAAGACCTAAGAGATAAATTCATTAGGTCTTTCATCAAACTCTGTAGCGAGCTTCTTCTGCAATCTGTGATGAGCTTTTCTTCATCTTGTCAAGAATACATCATTTACATATAGTAGCAACAATATAACTGACTCATCATTCATAACCTTGAAGTAAAGGTTAGAATCAATTTTACTCTTGGTAAAGCCCAAACTCTTCAGAAAACTATCAATCCTGCCACACCAAGCTCTTGGAGTTTGCTTCAATTTGCAGACATGAGTCTTTTTGTCTTCAACTTCAAATCAAAATTTTCACATCACTTTGTACCAATCTGGTACACTTGCTCAACTACAACTCAATCTGCACAATCATGTGCTAGCTCTATGTGCTTTTTGCAAAGCACTATCTCTCTCATTGTCTAGGAGTATGTCCTCTACTCTCTCTGCAACTGTTCCTTCTAGAACTGGGACTCTGCACCTGCAGCTGTTCTGAAGTTAAGAATGGTTGCTCCATTCTCACTGTGACTGCTGAAATCTAAGAGTAACTCCTCTACTCCATCATGGAAACAACTTCATTTGAAACTGAGAGTGGCTCAATAACTGATACTGAAGGTAGCTCTTCTTCTTTTATGTAGGTAACTCTATCTTTTATTGTAGTCATGTTTCCATGACCCAACTAATGTACTGCACCAACTGCCACTCAATTTTAAATATGGGGATTGCTCCCCCTGCATCTCATACTATATATGAATCATGGTTGTTCTGGTTGTCTTTATGAATACTATAACTATTTTTTCAATTACTGGAGTAAGTGTCTCGTCATAGTCTTCTCCCTCTTGATGGGAGAATCCTCTGGACATACATCAGGCTTTGTACATCTGCAACATGCTTGATCTGTTAGATCAATCTTGGAAGTCAATATTGACTTCTCTTCTAGTCTCACGAAAAAATCCATATCCTAGTCTTTCTGACTGGCTTCCTTCTCTGTCATTGAAACAAGGGAATCTTCCCAGGAGATTTCATATCTCCTAGAAGTTTTTGAAGCTACGACCTAGTCTTCTCATGGCATCTGTCTCCCAGTTTTGGAAGTTGTCTCTTCATCTGATCCTTTCTGAGATCACGCTTACTCTTGATTTCTTTTGAGTCTACAAGGATTTCATCATCTCTTACAGGGTGTACTTGGTGGTGAATTGTAAAGTTCCTGATTTGGCTAGTCTAGGAAACGCTGCTAATGTGTGTGTAGGATCAAAGGTTTACAGCATATAAATGATCATACAAATAATAAACGCGACAAAGGATTGCAAAGTTTGTATTATGATATCTCTGTGGATTACAAAATGGCTGAATGCGGCTGAATAAATTGACAATACTTGACTAGATCAACAGACAAAGGATCTTAGCCGGAATACAAATAAGCAACTGTGGCTGAATAAAAATAACAACACTTGGCTAGATCAAAAGACAAAAGGATCTTAGCTGGAATACAAATAAGTAACGAAAAGATAATACCCGGAGCTGATGAATCTGGACCACGGATGGATACCCCTGGGGAATGCGCCCCTCTTCTTCTAGCAAAATGCGTCCTAGTGATTCCACCGTCGAAATCGGACGAGATATGTCTCAAAATGACCGCCTTGGTCTATTGGGAAATGGGTCGGAAGGGTTTCCCTGAATCTGGTCTGATGCTCGCTCTGGAACCCCAAATGTGCCCGCCAAAAGTGACGCACGTCCAAGTCTGGAAAATGCGTCCTAGTTGATTCCTCTGTCGTAATTTGATGAGGAACCAGGCAAAAGATGCGCCTTGCCCTCCTCTCAAATGGGTCGGAGGGAAATCTCGGAATTCTCCCTGGATGGGATAAGTCGACTAAAACCCTCTCAGAAGCTGCGCCCTCACTCTGGATGAATGTGCCCTTGCTGCTGGACACTGTATAACTACTGCTGAAGAATGATGGAAGACCTGAATGATCTTCCCGGTGACTAGGGTGTGTCTCTCAACACCAAAATCATCCAACTGGTGTCTTCCTCCTGGAATCCACTGAACTATCTCTCCTGAGATGCACTTCTCTCCTCAATGACAAGTCATAATCTGCATAATGATGAATTAGGTCGCTAACTCTTCTCTTATATCTTTCTAAAACCCTAATTCATTGTTGAAACCCTAATTCGTTGTTGACCTTTTCCCTCTAAGTGACTTTTACTTTATTTTATTTTTCCTTGATTAAATCACTTAATTAATTAATTAATCATTTTACCTCTAAAAAGTGATTTATCCATCCTTATGTCTTCTCCAGCCACTGAAAGTCACTTCTCATCATCTTATCCTGTAGTGCTCTTCTTCCCGATTCCGATGAGCTATTACCCTAAGAGGTTTCTCCAAGTAATATGCCCATTATGACCTTCTTAGTGAAATTAATTAAGATATGACCCATAGTAACTCAAAATTACAGAAATCATCGGAATGCAACGAAACCAAAACCAAGCTGTGCGGAATGGATCATGATGATGAACGATGCAAGTCGGGCCCAATAAAACCCCTCAATATCTCCCGAACTCTCTGTCACCCCTATCTGGCTAATCTGGTAGGCATAACACTCTGTAAAGTTATAATGTCCCAAAATGGGGACATTACATGAATACCAAGTCTAAATATGAAAAGCTGAGTCAGACTTCAAGTGAATTCTGCTTCCTATCAAGGTGGCTTCATTATCTTTTGACCAAGTCTACTGTGAGTTCTTGTTCTAATGTTTGGTCATCTTTGGAGCCTTCTGCTCCTTACAATCAATCTCCATATGAGATACTCTGGATCTCAAAAATAGCTTCTTCTTCATCTTCTTTGGTACATGAATGGTTATGTACATAGTTTTCTTCATGTCTCATCTAATCTGTTGCCTTCTGCAAGCTTCACTATAACTTCCTCAGGGTTATCACCTGTGACCTGAAACAAGGTCAACAAACTTTTGATAATAGTAAATAAAACAATAACACGAATAATCGTCACAGTAGTGACCTGTCTGAAACAAAGATCAAAAGTAAGAAATACAATACGAAATGAGATCAACACTCTTCTAGTGTTGTGATCAAACATTCATCCATGGTAACCTGGAACCAACACAAGAAGTTTATCCTAGAGGAGATGTTAGTTGTGTCTTGGTAAATGATTACATTAAGCATTTATCTCAATATGCTCACATGCTACCAAGTATAATACTTTTCAAAGACCGCTACCTCAACTATAGTGTTTACTTGTAAAGGGGTAGTTATCAACTTGTTATGTGCAACTTTGAATCTTATCAACTTAATCAATCAAACCTGGAACCCAGAGTTTTGTCCTCAAGAATGAGCGTGTTGCTTTTCTTTCAAGTCTCCTTCACTCAAGATGACAAGTGCTTTCTTCAACCTGTCTTCTGTACTAAGACAATATGTTATCTTGACAGAAATCTAAGTTAGAGAATAAGCTCTATAAACTCAACTTTAATCAACCTTGATAATTTTGACCAATGGTTAGTATGATTTCAACATACCACCTAGGTGTTCATAAGGTCAAAATAATGTCATAACAAATAGATGCATATCAAGATAATCAAACTTGGGGTGCATTAGTCTTCATGAGATCCTTTCTCCTGCAAGTACCCCTTAGAATAATATAGTTGAAACATATGCAAGTACATACCTCTGATAGTATCGACGAGTGGTGGTACCATCCAGTAGCAGCAATGATAGGTAATAAACCTTCAAAACTTCAGAGGTGTTTCAACTTTAAGGTTGGCCAACACTTTACAAAATATTTCACTACAACTGGAACTGCAGCTGTAGCTGCAACTTATACTGCAACTGGAACTGCAGCTGTAACTTAGGGTTTTATGAGAAAACCCTAATTTTTCAAACTTCAAATTTTGAAATTATGATCCAGGGGCTAGATGCACTGCGCTGAGGCGAGTAAGCTAGTGCAGTCAGATTTCTAAAAATCCAAATTTTACCCCTTGAAACTGAGCTTGCGAAAATCTGGACTGGTACTTCTGGTACTTGTTCTGGTTTTTCTGGTTTTCTAGTACTTCTGGTTTTCTGGTACCAGTCAAAAACTAGGGTTTGACTTTTCGGAGGCTCTGTCCATTGAAAAGGTGCGCTCAAGCTGCCAAAAGATTCACTAGGGTAGAGCACACTTTTCTAGATGGTTTTTAGGCAATAATTCCTCTCCAACAAAAAGCCCTAATTTTCTTGTACGACAACAGTGACGTTTTTCTTTATCCAGTGAAAGATGCTCTCTTCATCTTAGCTCTGATACCATGTTAAGTTTTGAGCTATTATTAGTTTTTTTTTCAATTTACTAGATAACAATAACATAGGTAGGATCATTGAGAGAAATACAATCACAAGATACACAACATTTATCCTAGGAAACCCTCATGGGGGAGAAAACGCAGTAAAACTTCCTTAATATAGATAACCAATACAATGCCAAGACAATAAACCAAAACACTAGAGAATATCCAACACTGAGCAATGCGCCTCTCTTCTTCTCCTAACTGCAGCTACCAAACTTGCACATTGGATGATCGAATGAGTGAGTGAAATAATGAGGCGTTGGCTTCCTTTATTTATACTAGCTGATAGGTGCTGGAAAGGTGTCTCTTCACTGGGCAGGGCCGACTTGTCTTCTTAGTGGTTAAAACCACTTTAATTAGGCCTGGGGCCGACTTCTTAATTGGCATAATACAATTAGGATTTGACCAATCCGCAAAAGGGGATTTGATCAATTACAATGCCCGACATGATCAATCCACAAAAGGGGATTGATCTAATGAATAATGACTGAATAATAGATAGAATACTCTTTGCAATTACAATATTTCAACACAACTAATCAGATTTTAGTACAGATTTTATTGGGGATCTTACAATGTAGCATTAGAGCTCTCCCTGGATCTTGGGAACCATTTGTGTAGGGGATTTGTGCATGTGAGCAATTGCCAGGATTTGATAGACTATGGACTGATTGTATCTAGGAGGAGACTCGGTTAGAGTCCAGGAATGACATGTAGAAGAGCAGTCGTGATGAGAATCAAGCTCTTGTTGCATGTACTAGGAGAAGAGGAGAAGGTTCTCCAGAGAGAGAGGCATCTCCAGAGCCTAGGAGGAAGAAGGACCTTAGCAAGGTCAAGTGCTTTACTTATCATGATTATGGTCATTATGCTTCGCAGTGTCCACTACGAAGGAAATGAGGAAGAAGGAAGCACGCATCAACAACAAAGGTTGATGAAGTTGCAGATAGACTCTAGAGGGGGTTCTTATTAGGTTCTTCTCTTTCTGGTACAGTCTCATGTGATGGTGCTTGGTTGGTGGGTAGCAGAGCGTCTTGTCATATGACAGGTGCACGAGAGTTGTTTGAGAGTACGACATAGACTGAGTCAGATATGTTTGTAGAGCTTGGTATGGGGACCAAGCATGCAATGCAGGGAATTGGGACAATACAATCCAGTTAGAGTCAGGAGAGAAGTTGAGGGTGACTAATGTGTTATGGGTGCCAAAACTTAGGAGTGTGCTTTCAGTCTCAGAGATTGAGAAGAAGGGCTACCACATATTGTTTTGGGATGGACATGTGTTATTTGTGCCTAGAGGATCTAGATTTATGTCAATAATGGTTCTTGGAGTTAGAGAGAGCATCCTGCACAAGTTGAAGGTCCATCTTATACGAGCTATTGCTAGCAATAATAGACTAAAAGAGGACAGGGAGCAGGGAGCTCCACAGGCTATGCAGGTTTAAAGGGAGCAGGTGGCTCCGATGGTTGTATAGACTCAGAGGGAGTTAGATTTCAGAGGGAGTTGGCCCTCAAGATTTGATGTGGAGGAGCAACCTCCGAAGAGTGTTAAGAAGAAGTTAGACTTCAGAGGGAGTACGCAGACTCAGAGGGAGCTCAACCTCATAGGGAGTCAGTGGGCTTAAAGTGAGAGTTAGCCTTTCATTGGGAGTCCCTCCTTAGGTTAAGGTGGGAGAGAGACATCTTCCAAGACTGACAAGAAGGTGTCATTGTAAAATTTCAGACCC
>SNQJ01S0171179.1:2958-12999 GCA_010110895.2 Picea sitchensis | reverse complement strand
AGATACAACTAACATCTCCTCTAGGAGAAACTTCTTATGTTTATTCCAGGTTACCATGGATGAATGTTGATCACAACACTAGAAGAGTGTTGATCTCATTTCGTATTGTATTTCTTACTTTTGATCTTTGTTTCAAATAGGTCACACGTGATATCTATAAAGGAGCTATTGTGACGATTATTCATGCTATTGTTTTATTTACTATTATCCAAAGAGTATTATTCTTTCTTGTTGTTTTGTTGACCTTGGTTTAGGTCACAGGTGATAACCCTGAGGAAGCTATAGTGAAGGTTGCAGAAGGAAACATATTAGATGAGACATGAAAAATACTATATACATGACCATATACATTCATGTACCAACGAAGATGAAGAAGAAGTTATTTTTGAGATCTAGAGTATCTCATATGGAGATTGATTGTAAGGAGAAGAAGGCTCCAAAGACGACCAAACATTAGAACAAGAACTCACAATAGACTTGGTCAAAGGATAATGAAGCCACCTTGACAGGAAGCAGAACTCGTTTGAAGTCTGACTCGGCCTTTCATATTTAGACTTGATATTCAACACCAAGTATACCTTGTAAGAGATCGTGAAGTCCTTGTAGACTCAGAAGAAATCAAGAGTAAGCCTGATCTCAGAAAGGATCAGATGAAGAGACAACTTCCAGGACTAGGAGAGAAATGCCATGAGAAGACTAGATCGCAACTTCAGAGACTCCTAGGAGATATTAAATCTCCTGGAAGATTCTCGTGTTTCAGTGACAGAAAAGGAAGCCAGTTAGAAAGACTAGGATATGGAATTTTTTGTGAGACTAGAAGAGATGTTAGTATTGACTTCCAAGATTTATCTAACAGATCAAGCATGTTGCAGATGTACAAAGCCTTATGTGTGTCCATAGGATTCTCCCAGCAAGAGGGAGAAGACTATGATGAGACACTTACTCCAGTAATTGAATAAATAGTTCCAGTATTCATGAAGACAACCAGAATAACCATGATTCATATATAGTATGAGATGTAGGGGGAGAAATCACCGTATTTAAAATTGAGTGGAAATTGGTGCAGTACATTAGTTGGGTCATGGAGACATGACTACAATAAAATATAGAGTTACCTCCATGAAAGAAGAAGAGCTACCTTCAGTATCATTTATTGAGCCACTCTCAGTTTAAGATGAATTTGTTGTCGTGATGAAGTAGAGGAGTTACTTTCATATTTCAGCAGTCATAGTAAGAATGGAGCAGCCATTCTCAACTTCGGAGTAATTGCATGTGCAAATTCCCACTTCCAGAGGAACATTTGCAGAGAGAGTAGAGGACATACTCCCAGAAAATGAGACAGATAGTGCTTTGCAGAAAGCACATAAAGATAGAACATGAGTGTGCACATTAAGTTGAAGTTGAAGCAAGTGTACCAGGATGGTACAATATGATTTGAAGATTGAAGATAGAAAGACTCATGTATGTCGGTTGAAGGAAGCTATGTACGTGTTGAAGCAAGCTCCTAGAGCTTGGTATGGAAGAATTGATAGTTTCCTGATGAGCTTGGGCTTTACCAAGAGTAAAGTTGATTCTAACCTTTACTTCAAGGTTATGAATGATGAGCTCGTTATATTGTTGCTACTATATGTAGATGATGTTTTCTTGACAAGATGAAGAAAATCTCATCACAAATTGCAGAAGAAGCTTGCTACAGATTTTGATGAAAGACCTAATGCATTATCTCTTAGGCATTGAAGTTTGGAAGAGCACAGAGAAGATCTTCCATAACCAAGGGAAGTATGCAGTTAAAATAATGAAGACGTTTGACATGTTGAAATGTAAATCCATGTACACACCCATGGAAATGAAGTTGAAGCTCATGGTAGATACCACGTCAGAATTGGTTGATGCTACTCTGTATAGACACATTATTGGTTCGTTGATGTATCTGGTGATTAACAGAAAGGATATATGTTTTATTGTGAACACCTTTTGAGTCAGTATCTAGTAGAGCCCAGAAGTGTTCACCTTTTAGCTGCAAAACATGTGATGAGATACCTTAAGGGTACATTGGATTTTGGTCTCTATTATACTAGAGATCATGACTTCAGATTGTATGGATATACTGATTTAGATTGATCTGAAAGTGTTTCTGATAGAAAGAGCACTTCAGGATGTTGTTTCAGTCTAGGATCAGCCATGACTTCATGGCATAGTAGGAAGCAATCCAGTATTGCTCTCAGCACGGTAGAAGCGGAATATATTGCAGCATGTTCCACTAGTGGTGAAGCCATATGGTTTTGGATGTTGTTGATAGATCTATTTGATCTGGAGATGGAAGCCATTGTGATCCTATGTGATAACCATATTTGTATAAAGATGATGTGTTCCATGATGAGTCGAATCACATAGAGATCCGGTATCACTTCATTCGTGATATGGTGCAGAGAGGAGCCATAAAGCTCCATTATGTTGGCACGGATGAACAATTTGTTGATGTGTTGACCAAGCCTTTGTCTCGTGTAAAGTTTAATCACTTTCGAGACAAGATTGGTGTAGTCCAAAAGGATCTCCCTCAAAAGGGGGAGTAGTGTTGATGCCATCCTAGTGTTGAATATTTCCAGCTTCGTGTTGATGTTGTTGTGATGCCAACCTAGTGCTGAAGATTTCCAGCTTCATGTTGATGTTGTTGTGATGTCAGCCTAATGCTGAAGATTTATAGCTTTGTGTTGATGTTGTTGAGATGTCAACCTCATGCTGAATATTTCTAGCTTTGTGATGTTGTTGTTGAGATTCCATCCTCGTGATGAATATTTCCAGCTTCGTGTTGATGTTGATGAGATGCCAGCTTCGTGTTGTATATTACCAGCTTAAGTGTTGATGTTGATGATGATCCAACCTTCTTGTTGTGATGTTGTTATTGTTGATGTTGTATCAGCCTCATGATGTTATTGATGATGATGATGTATTAGTGTTATACTAATCCATGTTGATGCAGATGATGATGCCATTCCAGCTCCTTGTTGTGGATGATGATATTGATGATGAGAAAAACTTTCGATGATTTATAGATATGCATGTCAGTGTTCCAAATGTTGTTGATATTGTTTCCCTCTCTCTCTTTTGATGATGTTGTAGAATACCCTTCTTATTAAGGGGGAGTGTTGAAATATTGTAACTGCAAAAAGTATTATATTTATTATTGAGTTATTATTCATCTGATCAATCCCCTTTTGTGGATTGATCATGTCGGGATTTGTACTTGACCAAATCCCATTTTGTGGATTGGTCAAACCCTAATTGTATTATGCAAATTAAGAATTCGTCCCTGCCTAGTGAAGAGACACTTTTCCAGTGCTTGCCAGCTAGTATAAATAAAGGACGCTAGCGTCTCATTATCTCACTCACTCATTCACTCATAAATTGTGCAAGTTTGGTAGCTGCAGTTGGGAGAAGAAGGAAGAGAGAGGCACATTGCTCAGTGTTGGATATTCTCTAGTGTTTTGGTTTATTTTCTTGGCATTGTATTGGCTATCTATATTAAGGAAGTTTTTGTTGGGTTTTCTCCCCCATGACGGTTTCCTGGGATAAATGTTGTGTATCTTGTGATTGTGCTTCTCTGAGTGATCCTACCTATGTTATTGTTATTGAAAAGAAACCTAATAATAGATCAAAACTTAACAACCATCGCATCTATGTTGTTGATATTGATTTGGGGTCTAGTATTCTTCATCTTACTGAGTCTCCTCAACCACCCTTAGAGATCAAAAATCATTCATCTGCAAAATGTGAAATAACTAGACAGGGTGTTCAGTTGGGGAAGATGTATTTTGATGGTGCATCCTCCAAGGATAGTGTTGGTGCTGGGGTAGTGTTGATTTCTCCCTCTCAGGATGTCACAAATTTGTCCTTCAATCTTGAATTTGAAACAACAAATAATATTCCAGAATATGAAGCCTTAGTTTTGGGGCTTAGAGCTGCAAAGGACGTGAAAATTGAGGGATTGTCAGTATTTGGAGATGCAAAATTGATTGTGCATCAAGTCAGAAATATATCAAACAAAACATCCTAGACTAAAAGCTTATAGGAATGAGGTTTGGGACCTCATTGATAACTTCTTCTCAAACTTCAACATACATTTTTTTCCTAGGTAGGCTAATACACTGGTTGATTCCTTAGATGTTTATGCCAGTAATTTTAAAATTCCACTACCTCCCAAACCTAAGTATAATGGTGAGGTAAAATACAGACCTGTTATAACTGATAATGTCAAGCATTAGAAGGTTTTTGAATATGATCAAGAACTAAAGAGGTTTTTGGAAACAGTGAGTGAATTTTCTACTCTTCATATTGACCAAGATTCAGATGATGATAAAATTATGCATGCTGATAAATTTTTGAACAAAATTGCAGATCATAAAATTGTTCAATTACAAAGCAATCACATTCCTAGAGGATTGGTTCCTTTGGAAAGGATCTTTGATAATAATTATGATGTTGTGAAGGTGAGTGGTTTTAAAGAAAATGAAGATCTGATAGATTGTAATTTAGGCTCTGAAGAAGAACCCAAATATGTTAAATTGTCCAGTAGCCTATCAAAAGATCAAAGGGATGAATATGTCAAATTGTTAAAAGAATTTTTTGATGTGTTTTCATGGAAGTATGAATACCTAGAAAATTATGATACTATCATCATCGAGCATAGGATACCTTTGAAATATGACACTAAACCTTTTAGACAGAAGCTCAAGCAGATTAACCCAATGTTTTGCCTAGTATGGAGAAATAGGTCACGAAGTTGCTTGATGCCCAAATCATTATACCTCTGAGGTATTGTGATTAGGTAGCTAATTTGGTCCCTGTTAGAAAGAATAATGGTGAGATCATGATCTGTGTTGACATCAGGAATTTAAATAGGTGTTCTAGAAAAGACAACTACCCTTTACCCAAAATGGAACACATTTTGCAAAGGGTGACAAGCTCAGTAAGGATTTCAATGATTGACGGGTTTTCGGGCTACAATCAAATTTATGTGTTTCCATAGGACAGAGAGAAGACAACATTCACCACTCCCTGTGATACATTCATGTATGCCAAGATGTCATTCGGTCTTATGAATGCAAGGGAAACTTTCCAATGTGCAATGGACATTGCATTTATTGGAGAGAAAGACAAGTTTTTGGTTATTTATTTGGATGATATTACAATGTTTTCTAAGTCTGATCAAGAGCATTACCAGCATTTAAAGAAGGTGTTTTTGAAGTGCAGAAAGTATGGGCTATCCCTAAATCCCAAGAAGTCTATTTTTTCCATGAAGGAGGGTAAGATGCTAGGACACATTGTCTCAGCTGAAGGAGTAAATATTGACCACAATAGAGTAGAGGATATCAAAACCCTTTCTCTTCTAAGGTCCAAGAAAGAAATTAAGTCCTTCTTAGGTAAGATAAAAAATAAAAAAAAATAGGAGATTTATATTTAACATTGTTGAGTTAGTGAAATTCATCACTGTCATGTTGAGAAAAGAAAATGAAGTAAAGTGGACACCAGAAGCTAGGAGTTCTTTTGAACAGATAAAGTAAACATTGGTTGATGCTCTTATTCTGATCAGTCCTGACTACTCAAAGGAATTTCTAATTTTTTATTTTTCCTCCAATGATACACTAGTCGTTGTCCTTTTGCAAAAGAATTTAGATAGAATGGAGCAACCTATCTCCTTTTTCAGTAGGTCCTTGAGAGATGTTGAAGTCGGGTATGATATTATGAAGAAAAAAGCTTATTCTTTAGTCAAAGCTCTTGAGGTTTTGAGGGTGTATGTTTTGCATTCAAAAATCATTGCTTATGTTCCTTCAAGTTCAGTTAAAGAAATTTTGATTCAGCCTGATATAGATGGGAAAAGAATCAAGTGGATTTCTAATATTTTAGAGTTTGATCCTGAGGTGAAACCCACCAAGATAGTAAAAGTTCAAGGATTGCCTAGATTTCTAGTTGAATCCAATTGTAAGGCATTGGAAGTAAATTTTATGAGCACTAACTCTATAAATCAACGGTTTGATATTCAGAACAACAACTTGAATTGAGAACACCAAGGTAAGAGCTATGAAACTTAAAGCAGACAGGTATTGTATTGTTGATCAAATTCTATATTGAAAGGATCCTTCAGGGATTCTTTTAAGATGTTTAGATCCAAAGGAGGAAAAACAAATTATGACTGCATTTCATGGGAGTTTATGTGTAGGTCATCACTTCTGGAGAACCACAGCATACAAGATACTCAGAGCTGGGTATTTTTGGCCTAATTTATTCACTAATGTGTGTGTAAAAATCAGAACATGTGAAAAATGTTGGAAATTCTCAGGCAAACAGCAGCTCAACTCTTTGCCTCTGAAACCCATAGTGGTATCTGGCCCTTTCCAACAATGGGGATTAGAATTTATTGGAGAAATTCATCCATTCTCAAGGGGCCAACACCGTTGGATCCTGACTGCTACTGATTACTTTACCAAATGGATAGAATCCATTCCCACCAGGAATGAAACACACAAAGTAATTATTGGTTTCTTGGAAGATATTATGTCAAGGTTTGGTTGCCCAAATAAAATTGTCATTGATAATGCGGCAGCTTTCAAAGTTGATCCTCTCATGAAGATTTGTGAAAAAATCGGTATTCAACTTATCCATTCCACTCCATATTACACTCAGGGTAATGGCTTAGCAGAATCCTCCAACAAAAGCTTACTAAAAATTATTAGAAATTTTTTGGAAGACAATAAGAAGTCATGGGATTCTAAGTTCAAGTTTTCTCTCTGGGTAGACAAAGTAACCACCAAAAGGTCAATTGGCACCACACCATTTCAGCTAGTTTATGGAACTGAAGTTGTTTTCCCTACTCATATAGATTTACCTGTGGCAAAATTCCTTCAATATAAATAAGGGGAACCAGATGAAATGACCAGGAGGATGCATCAACTTGTGGAAGTGCAGCAAACTAGAGAGCAGTTGTTTAACAAAGCACAAAGTCATCAACAAAAAATCAAAGGAATTTTTGACAAGAAGGTGAAGAAGGAAGATTTTCAGCTTGGAGACCTGGTACTCAAGGTGAAGAAGAAAGATTTTCATTTTGATTCATAGGGTCTTTTTATTTTAGGTTTTTGAGTCATGCCTTATGTCAATAAATTATGTTTGATTGTCTCATGAGTAAATAAATCTGACCATAGTCCATGTGAGAGTCTTGGTTTCATGATAGTGGTCACCATCATTAGAGAAATAGGGGTAGGTGTTGGTCACACCCTTGGTTTTAAATCTCATCATTATCATGTGTCTTGTCTCAAAAGCAGTGTACAAACGGTTCTTATGTCGTATTTAACTGTTTGAGGGTCAAATCATGTGTCAAGTCGACTTGTTGAAAACTCACCTGAAAGTTCGCAGCGAATCAAGAAAGTACCTCATGCACTAATCACATATCATTATGCTTTGGAAACGTGGAAATGGGCATCTTATTGTTTTTCAGTTCCATTTATTCATCATGATATTCAAGTCGGCTTCAAGAGGCAAGTTTATCATTTTGAAAATAGTGCGCTGCAAACTAGTTTGAATTATGGCATTGTGAATTTCCTGTAGCAGATCAAGGCGGATTAAAGGCTTCCAGGAAACTGCCAGTTTAACTCATGAGACAATAGTTGAAACTTTAGATATACCACGTACCTTGTTTAATAATCAATTGCATTGTCTGAAGGTTTATCATATTGGACTTTAGTCGCTGAGATTTTTTTGCACGCTCCAAACTGTTGCATAGCATTTGCGCTGCAAACTTATTTCACTTGGTCAAAACCTACAGTATTTGTATCTTAAGCCCATGCAAACCCAAGTTTCTTTCTTTATACCAATAATATTAATTTGCATCCATTTATTACATCCAAGACCTTATCCACTGCATTTTCATGTTAGTGCTACCAACTGTATGCATTGAAAGCACTGTGAACCCTCTGTTTTCTCACTTGACAAAAACCTCACTGATTCTACTTTCACTCAGGTCTGGGGTATTATCTTTTTCAAAGTCATTCTCCTTTTCAGAATTGTGAATTTGCAAACCTTTTTCACTAAACCCTAGTCTAATAGTGTGCGAAGCAAACTAGATTGTGCGTAGCAAACTTGATTGTGCACTGCAAACTAAAGGATCGCATTGTGAATCCTTTGTTTTACACAGAATTGTCGCGAACCTTTGCTTGATTGCAGTCTCATCCAGCTTAGGATTATTTTTACTTCCTCTCATCTCCTACTTGGAGTCCTTTCATTCTTGCACTGTTGTTGTACATAAATTCTCCATTCAGTGAAACCTCAATGTGCAAAAGGAAATCAAAAAAACCCTAAATCTTCCTTTTTCATCATATATCAGGTAATAAATGTTATAAAAAGGAAAAGGGTTTTTTTTAAAGCTATCATGGACAGTCAACAAAGTAAGAAGGTTCACAAAAGGGGAGAAATTGTCAAGGACTAGCCCCATGACCTGCAGCTTATAAATTCTGAACCATTTTTCAAAGAAGCATTTCAGAGAGTGGGTTGTCTAGTTTTTTGTGAGAAAATGCAAGGAGGACATCACGAGCTTGCTAAGCAGTTTGCACTCAATTTCAGTGGGAAAAAGACTAAGGTGGGTGCATTGGATTTTGAAGTTTCAAAGCAATCTATTTCTACAGCCACAGAGATACCTATTCATAGTGAAAAATGGTTTAAATCCATGTCCTTGAATTCTACATTTTCCAAGGAATTCCTAAAACCTGAATATCAAGGAGACAACCTATCCAAGGGAGTGCCAAGAAGTCATATGTTGGAGTATTTTGACAAAATTCTCAGATTTATTCAGAAGTATTTCACTTATGAAGGGAGGTTCAATATGGTCTATCAGTGCCATATCAAATTGTTACTACACTTTACTAGGAAAGAGTCCATGAACCTACCCTTTTATCTATTCAAAAGAATTGGGAAGATGTCAGATAGAGTCCAAGCTAAATCCAAGCAGGTGGATACTAGTGTTTTTCATTATGGTTTAATCAAAATGCTAGTATTGGAAGAGTTGAAGAAGACCAATACTAATTGGGATGTTTTCCTAGTTGCATTAGGATTTCAGCAAGATGTTTCTCACACACCATAGTCAAAAATACAAACACCTACTCCTGTTGAGAAGATTGTGCACTCAGAGTCAAGTAAAAAGAGGAAGATGACCAGAAGGGATAAGTCCATTCAGTCTACTAAAAAAATAGTTGAAGGTCCCTCACAACCTCTTGATAGAGAAGCTTCTCATGTGGAAGAACTTACACCTATGGATACATCATCTATTAAAGTAAGGAGTGTAAAGGGTAAGAAGCTTGTATTTTCTCCGCCTGTTGTTGTAGAAGTGGTCAAGCCTAGAAGACCTTTCACTATATCAACAGCTAAGCAGCATATTCCTGTGGAAGAGGGTACATCAAAAGCCTCATCTTAGCAAAAGGATAAAACTCAACATTCTAAGCAACCAATAGATATTATTGAGATCAACTCCCCTTCTCATGAAAGTAATCCTACTTTCAAAAGACTCAGGAGGCAACTTAAAGATATATGAGCTGAAAAGGAAAAATTGAAGAAGGAAAACTTGGAGGCTCGAATCAAGTTGAAGAATACTATAGACTTATATGAAGAAATTATTGAGAAAGCAAGATATATGTGTTGGACAACTGAGAGGTGGGGGGGGTGAATCAGTTGTTAATGTGCTTAAACAATTATGCTTCTTTTAAACTCTTTGTAGAAACATAGAGGGACACTCACAATAGTGCAGGGAAGTAAACAATAGCATATTAGGCATCAGTCACACACATATGATACACAGAGACAGATATTTCTTGAGGAAACCCATAAAGGGTAAAAACTCCTTTTTCCTTATATGATAAGTAAAATTTACATTCTTTACATTATCATACATATGAGCACCAACTCATAATGACGCTACAACCTCTGTTTTGCAAGCTGCAACTTGCTGAGAGCACCAACTCTCTGTTTTCTCTAGCACCCACTAGAAGGAAGCACCAACTC
>SNQJ01S0171176.1:25927-37204 GCA_010110895.2 Picea sitchensis | reverse complement strand
CACTATATAGTGAATTAATATAATTTAAAAAGAAAGAGTTTGATATTGAGGATTCAAAATTTTCCTTTTCTCCACGAAACTAAAAAGCCAACAGTTGTAAATTCTAATACACTAGCCTAATAAAAGTATTGATTGACAATGCACAAAAACTTGAACTATTTCATGAAAATCATGCCTATTGTGGGCTTCTTGCTTGACATTTTTCTTATATTCCAAAGTTGCCTCTTCAAATTCTATCTCACCATGGGTATGTTGGACTGTATCTTCCTCCTTGGTGGCTACCCTAATAGACCCAACTGAAACTTTTGGAGGAGAGGTCACAACTTGTGACCTCATGGCTAGTCCTGAGATCAATTGAAACTGCATGTTATGGTCTGTTATAATCTTCTCAATTTGTTTGCCTTGGATGGCCACCTTTGCTTCCAATTTTGCATTTCTAACAACTTGAGCTTCTAATTGAAAAGACATTATATTGTTGATATGTGTGACTTCTAGCTGGTAGTTGTGGCAAGCTAGGGTTTGACAGTCGCGATCTCAACATAGTACAAAATGGTTACCAAAGGGAGCGGGAATGGCACCTCATCATACAAGCAGGTAGTGGTGGACAGGGGGAAAGGTCCACGGGGCGTTAGTTTCAAAGAACCAATGAAGAGCACCTCGGGATCAAGATCAGGAAAGAACCAGGAGAGCAACCAGGAAAAAATGGATCGCCTGAGGGAGGACACTAGAGAAACCCAGAAGGTTGCACAGGAACCAACGAACCCCAGTGGGGCAGATGGGCGCAACCCATGCAAACCTAAAACAACAATGATACCCAAGGTTACACTGGAAGACCCACAAATGCAACTCTATCGGGACCAGATGAAGATGCATGCATTAAGGTGCAATTTCATGGGGTTGTGGCCCACAGAAAGAACGTTGCGCAACTGGATAAAATATCAATGGAAGCCAAGTGGAGAAGTGAAACTCCACCTGGGTTCGAAAGGATTCTTCACAACAGTCTTCATGAACCTATAGGACAGGGATAAAGCCTTTGAGGGGGGGAAATATTGCCATGCCTCAGCAGGGTTATACATGCGGTTGTGGAAGCAAAACTTTGCCCCAAAGAAAGAAACCTTTTAAAATGTCCCAGTTTGGTTGAGGTTTTACTCCTTACCGCTAGACTATTGGTTGTCGTCCACCTTCGAAGCAATCAAGAACAAACTTGGAAAATATGTTAAGACATTGGAAACAACCCTAAAAGGGAGATATACATCCTATGCAAGGATCTGCATAGAGATGGATGTGTTGGGGGCACTCCCGGAAGCCATAAGCCTGGAATTTAGGGACGAGGAAAAGATACAAAGCATCGATTACGAGTAGATCCCATTTAGATGCAGAAGGTTCCATGAACATGGACACTTAATCAGAGAATGTTCGCTCACTAAAAAACAAGAAACAAAAAACACCAAAGCACAACAGAATGAGGACGGGTTTGTAAAACCGAACCATAGAAACAGAGCAAACAAGAAACTAAGCAAAGCCCCAATAGAAAGCAACCCGGAAGCCAAGACTAGACCAGAAGGACGGGACAGGGCTAACGAAGGGGAATAAGGAGGAAAGGAAAAGACAAAAGATAGAATAGTTAGGGACCAAGCAACTCAGGAGAACACCGATATTCCAGGAAATAAGAGAGAACAAGGAGGTAGCGCAAGTCCTAAGGAAGGAGGAATCGAAGACGCCAATACCCCAATGCAGGAGGTAGATGAAGATTCGGAGATGACACCAAGCGAGGTAGGCACGAAATATCCCGATCTCAGAGACATTGTGGAAAGGGAAGGCATATATCTCTCGAACATCCTGGAGCAATGGAAAATGCAAGGAGTAGACAATGTGCCAGCGAAGCAACTAGATCGTATCCAATACCTTTTTCTTCTAAGGGAGGAAGCAAAATCCAGAGGGATCAAGCTTACGCACGGTGAGATAGGACACCTCAAAATCAAAGCAGGTGAGGGAAACCCACAACATTCACACAAGCAGACGAGGCATAAGAAAGGTAGAAAATCAAATAGCATAGCCCTATAAGAACTAGGAGCCCTGCTAATAAATTTAGGTAAGATAAAAAAAAACTCTTTCCCAACTCCCCCCCACATGTTTAAATGAATATTATCACATGGAATATAAGAGGCCTAAACAACCCACAGAAGAAAAGAATACTTAAAAAGAGACTAAGGAAGGAACAACCTGACGTCTATTTCATTCAAGAGACAAAATGCAATGTAGACAGAATGGAAATAATCGGTAAAAAACAATGGAGCAAGTACCAGATGTTGGTTGTCGAAGGCCAATAGATGGCAGGCGGTATACTTACCTTATGGAACCCACAATCATTGAACCTACTAGTAGTTGAAGCTATGAGACACACACTCTCGGTTAACATGCAAATTATAGGTAACACTGAGGCGATTCTATGCACCAATGTGGATGGTCCTCAGAGGTTGGAGGAAAAAAGGAGAATGCTCGTAGACCTAGGAAATCTAAAGGCCAGATCCTGCAACCTCCACTGGATCTTGGCAGGGGAATTCAACATAATCACGACACTTGCGGAGAAAAAAGGGGGCACCAGGAGACTGGATAGAGATGCGGAGGAATTCTCAGCTTTCATTAATGCAATGGAGATGGTAGACATCTGAACCAACAATGGCCAGTTCACCTGGAATAACAAACGAAGTAATCACTACCAAGTAGCTATAAGGTTAGATAGATTCCTGGTGTCGGAATCCATCATTCTATAGGGACTAACTTTAGATTGCAGCATCCTGCCATGGGGGGGTTCATACCATTGGCCAGTCCAATTGGAATCAAACTTCCAAACCACTGTGAAGAACATACCTTTTAGATTTGAGAAATTATGGATCGAACATCCCACCTTCAAGGAGCACATCAACCAATGGTGATGGGAGGAATTACAGGATCAAGGGACAATGATGTTCAAACTTTATAAGAGACTCAAGTACATCAAACACAAACTCAAAGAGTGGAACAATGGAATCTTTGGAAACATAAACCAAGAGAAAAAAAATATCGAGGATAGAATGAGGATACTCCAGGAACTCTGCATAGAAGAGGGTTACACAAAGGATCAGAAAAGAGAAGAGATCCAATTGACTCGGGAATGGGAAGCAAGATGCCAGCAGGAAGAAACTCTCTGGCGCCAAAAGTCCAGAATCAGGTGGCTAAAGGAAGGGGAGCGGATTACCAAGTTTTTTCATAGAACCACCATTGCAAGAAGAACCCACAACAAAATCCTAAAAATTAGGGATTAGGATAGGATCGGAAGAGAATCCCACAAGGAAATCGAAAATACATTGGTCAATCACTTCCAGAGGATAGCCCAGGAACCCAACCAAGACAGAACTGAGGCCATACAAAGGATGAATCAACACATCCCCAGGCTGGTCACAGAGGAACAAAATATCAATCTAAACAAACCCATAATAAAGGAGGAAATCGACCAAGTGGTCCAGGAGATGCCCAATGGAAAGGCTCCAGGCCCAGATGGCTTCACAGTGGAATTTTTCAAAGCCTGCTAGGAAGTGGTTAAACATGATGTTTATGGGGTGGTGGAAGACTCCAAACGTTCGACCTTCGTCTTGAAAGCGTTGAATGCCACAATGATCACTCTAATCCCAAAAGAAAATGAAGCAAGGACCCCAGATCGCTACAGGCCGATAGCTTTATGCAATGTTGTTTACAAGATAATCTCCAAAGTCGTAGCTAATAGACTAAAACCACTCCTACCCACACTGATTTCACAGGAGCAAGCGGGTTTTGTATAAGGAAGAAAAATATTGGATAACATCATCCATGCCCATGAACTTATACACGCGCTAAAAAGCCAAAGGAGAGGGGGGATGATAATCCAACTTGACTTGGCAAAGGCTTACGAAAATATTAGCTGGCACTACATGGCCAAAACGTTGGAAGCCTTTGGGTTTGAACAACACTGGGTCAACTGGATTATCAATATAGTCTCAACGACAAGCTACTCGCTCCTAATTAATGGAGCCCCAACAAAACCCTTCTTGCATTCAAGAGGCATCAGACAAGGAGACCCGTTGTCCCCCTTCCTGTTCATTCTGATGATGGAAGGGCTCAACAAAATCATAAAAAGCACAACTACAGCAGGGGAACTAAAAGGAATCAAACCCTTTGAAGACTGTCCAACATCCACACACCAACAGTTCGTTGATGACACCCTTCTCCATGGCACACCCACGGTCAAGGAAGAAAAAAACTATAAAAGAATATTAGAAGACTTTGGGGAAGCCTCAGGGGTGGAGATCAACCACTCCAAATCCATGATCTATTTCTTCAACACTAATCCTACAATCCAAAGAAACCTAGCCAACATTCTGGGGTTTGAACGCAAAATGCTCCCAACGAAATACTTGGGAATCCCCCTGAGGGATAGAGCTTGCAACATGGCAACGTGGGAAGGAGTGATCAACAAACTGCAGGAGAGGGTAAAAAATTGGACTTACAGAGCTCTCAACCTAGCAAGGAGACTTATCCTCACCAAAGAGGTCCTACAAGCAATTTTGGTGTATATGATGTCAGTGTTCCTTGCTCCCAAAGGAATACTTCAAAAGATAAGAGATTTCCTATGGAGAGGTGCTTAAAACAAAAAGAAATGGGTCATGGTAGCCTGGGAGAAGGTTTTCCGACCAAAAGGAAAAGGCGGCCTAGGGTTACAAGACCCACAGGTAACCAACGAAGCCTACAGAGAAAAACTCTGGTGGAGATGGGTCAAGGACAAATCAATACCATGGGAAAACCTTTGGAAGGCCAAGTATGCCCCAAACATCAATGATCAAGACCGAATTCGACTCATGGGAAAAAGGGAGGGATCAACCATCTGGAATCTCACCTGGCGCAACAAGAACTAGATTCATAAACATAGCTTCTGGGAAGTCAGAAATGGTCAAACTGCCAGATTCTGGGAGGACGTGTGGCAACAGGAACCCATAATGGAAAATCCAGACAGGGAGGAGCTCCAATAGGAAATGATTGCGCAAGGAAAAACAACAATCCATCACTATTGGAAGCCAAGAAATGATAGGGACAGATGGAGGACCTGAGACAAACTCGATCCACAAAATAGAGACTGTATCACAACTCTAGTGAAAGAGGTGGAAGAGGAATTGGGGAAAAGGAAAATTGCAATCTCAAAGGACGAGGACCAATTAATGTGGGGAAGGGAAAATGGTGGAGAATTCAACTTAAAAGAAACACAGTTTTACATCACGGACCAGGTTCAAGAGGACCCGATGCAACAGTGGGGAAAGATTTGGAGCAACCCCCAATGGCCAAAAATCAAAATGTTCAAGTGGCTAGTTCTCCGCAACCGAATTCTAACCTGGGAAAACCTTAGGAAAAGGGGTTACATAGGCCCTTCTTGTTGCCACCTCTGTCAAGCTAAGGAGGAAACAACCATTCACCTCCTCGATGAGTGCAGTTACACAACAGAGCTATGGGATTGGGCGACATGCATCTACCGCCAATCCAATAGAATCTGGGGCAACATCAACGCAACCATGAACAATTGGAATGAGAGCTACAATGAAAATGAAAGGTGAACCTCTGCTGGAACCTAACGTCAAGGATGATCATCTAGGCAATATGGAGGGAGAGGAATCGACGCATCTTCATGAATGAAAGCCTACCAGAGGGAAAGCTCAAGGGTGTAATTATCTCACAAATACGAGAAACAGTGTAGAACCGCAACTGTAAGAAGGAAACATCGCAACTCACAAATCATGACTCCATCATCCTGGAGTTCTTTCACCTAAAAGATGGGCGCAACAACACAACGGTAGGGTGGGATCTGCAACTCGAACTAGGAGACCACAACTGGACCCCCCCCCTCCGTTAGGGTTCCTCAAATTAAATTTTGACAGGGCGATAAAAGGAAACCCAAGAGTGACAGGGATGGGAGGGGTGATCAGAGACAGTGATGGTAATGTCATCTAGTTGTATGCTGGGAGTATGGGGAACTCAACCAACAACGCAACGAAATTTGGAGCCCTGGAGCTTGGCCTTGAAATCCTAAGGTGTGAAAGGATGACAAACACTATTGTGGAAGGTGACTCCACCCTGGTCATCAATACGACGAAGAGACTCCAGAATAGTACTAGAGTGGGCAAGGTTTAGAGACACTGGCGCTTGGCTCTCTCCCTACAAAAAATCTAGGAGCATCTAAAAATTCTGAACACAATGGAGTTGCGCTGGGTCCGCAGGTCAACGAATGGCCTGGTGGATAGACTAGCCAATGAGGGTGTTGGTAAGGAAGTTTAAGAACTAGACACTACCTGGATCAGCCTCCCGAATGACCAACTCATAATAGACTGCATCCACTTAGCAATAAAAGACCGTGAAGGCAGGTTAAGCAAGGAAGGTCACATCGAGAAGGGAAGTGCAAGGCTTGGTGGCAGGCAAGCAAGATCCAAGAAGGAAATGATTTTCGAACACTCGATCACCAAAGACCAAGCAAGATCAACTTAAACAATCGGCGGGAGTACAGTAGCAAGACCCTTGCGACAGAAAGAATAGCGGGGAAAGCACGAGGGAAAGTACAAACGACAAATCGCATGCAACTAGTGACGTAAGGCACGAGGGAGTGACATGGTTCATAATTGATCCTCTAGGCCAAAGTACAGGTGCGAAGAGCAACACAGTAGGATCTCAAGCGAGCAGGGGCAGGGATCCGCACAGGGATAAAGGACAAGTCATCATGATTATACGAGCTGCCGCTGAGAAAAAGGAAGGGATGGATCACCACTACGGACAAACCATGATTGGAAGGATAAGATCATAGTTGGAGAAGATCAATAAGAGGAAAGACAGCAGGAACAACCACAAACAGAAGGAGCACAATTGCAGGGGCTACCACAGATACAAAGGCATATAAAGGAAGAATCCCTGTGAAGTGAGGTACAGGCTGAGTAACCAACAAAGGAGCTGTTACAGACCAAATGGGATGGTGAGAATGAAGCACACGCACAAGAAGAGGAATCCCCTTGGAAAGGAAGTACCAAATAGTCCACGTCGGGTGTCAAGAATGGAGCAGGTGACAAAAGATGTGGAGGGCACCTTCCAAACTCTGGTTGCGTCGAAAGGAAAAGCGACCATCACTCGCTGGGAAAAGGAAATCAAACAAAAACGCAAAGGCAAAGCTTGGGATGCACTGGCACGGGAAGTAGACTGGGTAACTAATCTCGGGGCCACGCAGCCCAAGGAAACCCTCTACCATAAAACAATGGAGATGGCGTGGCTAACTAAGATGATGATCGACAAAGTGAGTTCGAAAATAGAAGAAGCCAGATGGGAGGATAACTCAGATCACAAAAAGATGCTGGACGAAATCTTGAGCTGCCTCAGCAGCCTGGAAACTATTACCAAACTATTAGTTGAGGTCGAGAAGGATCAGAAATCCAAGATGGAGCGGTTGGCTGCTCAATTTCACCTCTATCTACGCTATGTCCACCACATGGACATCACACCAGCCAATGGACACGGTGCGCCAGACCACATCAGGAAGACTCGCACAGTCTCCCAAAGGAAGGATAACAAGAACCGGGTAGATGACGGGAAGAAACACATCATTATCCTGGACGAGTGAATGGTTAGTTGTCTGGTTAGTTCGGCCACTAGCCTCCTGTGCCTAGTGCGCAGTCTCTACGTTTGTTTTTTTTATGTCTATATTGCTTTTCCTTTTCAAACTGCTTATGGTGGGACTGGCCTGGTTTCCCTTGGTGGCAGACTAGTCCCACCCCTCGTATATATCAGTAAGCGCAACTCGGGAACCCCTGGTCTAGTTTCCTACTAGGCAGGCCAGGAGGCCCCCCTTTTTTGTATCAAAATCTATTTTGCAGTAATACAACTTCTTACACTCACTTACAAAAAAAGAAGATATGTGTGACTTCTACACAAATATCCTTAAGTTGATGCATAACCCTTCTCAGAACCTGATGGATGTTTTCAGTTTTGCATGGGGTGCATCAAATAGTGTGGTGTTGTTTATCCATGATGAAAAAGGACAAACTCACTACTATAGAGACATGATGGGAACCAAAAGAAGAACACTTAGAATACTAAGGATAAATAGAGCCAATAACTATTGAATCAATACAATATCGAAATTCCTAAAGCTCGGTAAGACCACAAGATAAAATATGCAGTATAAGAAACAAACTGAATAAACACCACCCAATATACCACTAATATTTATAGCTAACAACCATTGCATTATATTTAGACCTAAATTCCTATGGCTTAACAAGGCCATAAAATAAAACCAGCGGAATAAGAGCCAAGTTGGATAAACATTGACCCGATCAAACGAAAATAGTCCCACTTTTGCTAGAAAGAGCCATCTCATTGCCCTTAATTTCACTCCCTTGTCCAAACATGAAGGCATCAATGTGGAGTGGGAGGAGTTATACCCAATTCATGTGAAATGATGGCCCTTGTCACTTGTTTATTGATTCAAACTTCATGCCATTTCTATTGTTTGTATATATTAGATTCATGGGAGATAATCTATGAAGGGTACCCCCCCATTTTGATTCAACAAGCCTTGGTTCAAAAGTGCTCCCAAGTTTGCCACGAAGTTCGATTGACTATTGAGAGATGGAAGGACTTGAAAAAAATCAATGGAGTCAAAACACTCAACAATTCCTTGAATTCTTAAAATCGATTTGGAGAGACATGACGTCTGCAAGGAAGTCAAGTCCGCATTTGATGAATGATAATCAAAGAGTCCTCGATAACTATGAGTTTTTAGATCTCTATTGTTCAAAGAGTTTTTAACCCTTGGTATAGAGCTAAGGATTCTACTTGGTTGTTAGAGGTTACCCCTGAGCCCCTAGTGTAGGTTAATTCACATTGTCCCTCAGGGTGGTGGAGAACCCCCTCCACCACACCTACCACCCACTAATTTTATCACTATCTTATCTAATAAACTAAAATTCAAAATGAGCAATAAACGTATTAAGTAAGGGCATCATTTACTACTTGATAGTATTTTTATAAGATTGTCCTCTATCCTCATTGATATAAATTAGGGCCCTCATTGCAAACATATAAAATCACTAGGATAACAAGGATATAAATTAGGGCCCTCTTTTTTCTTAAAATAAAAATTCTACAATATTTTAAAAGTTAAGATGGATTTATACAACTTTATTCACAATTGGTATTTAATGAGATCCGATTTTTAACATTTTGGTAATTATTAAGAAAAATAAGATGTTTAATTTTTTTCCAAGGAAAACATTACGGGGAAACTCTTGGCACTTCCTTGCATTTCACACATGGTACCTAGTGCAAACCTATCAACGTTGATTATAATGTTTGACCCGATAGGGACATCGAGTGAGGCACACAACTTAGACATCCAACTTGAGGAATCAACCTAGATACCTCTTGCATGAATCTCAAAGCACTCAACCACTAGATTTAACCCTTTTGGTCTAAGATGTTTGCTTATATATATTCCAAAGAAAACCTCACAGGATCC
Source organism: Picea sitchensis (assembly GCA_010110895.2). Lineage (NCBI taxonomy): Eukaryota > Viridiplantae > Streptophyta > Pinopsida > Pinales > Pinaceae > Picea > Picea sitchensis. The sequence goes on along the minus strand of SNQJ01S0171176.1, from coordinate 27,645 downwards.
CCTCTCTTATTTGATATATCCAATGGAGGGAGGTTTAACCACCAACCACAATAACAACTAGTAAACCTAATGGATTTGACCGGTTTAAACCTTTGACCTATGGCCTCCCCATTGGAAACATGCCTTGCACAAATGATTCAACCAATTGAGATAACCATTGGGGATTTCTCATATATATTTCTTTTCAAGGGAAAACTTCTCAGTTCTAATTCTTCTGCAATTAGAGTTATGGTGAGATGGTTCTTCAGGATAACTTGGTAGGTTAACCCAAGGGGTGCTTCCCCACATTCATGAATGACATCCATAATAAAATTATTATCGTAGACTAGTGTGCCTTACCTAGGAGGATTCAAACTAGGCCTATACTAGCACACAACTAGCCAAATGCCCAATATCATTGGTGACAACCAGTTAAGCTAATCCCATGGAATTCAACACATGCGCACGCACACACACACACACACACACACATAACTTGTTATTTTTCTAAGGAAAACTTTGTGTGATCTCCCTTCTTCCCCGAAATATCCACATGGAGGGCTCTCTACCCTTAGCCACAATAGCAATTGGTAACCCATTGGGACTCGATTGGACTCCGAACCTCAACGAAGCTAGAAGTAGAGTCCTCACCACAAACTCTACCTTGAAATAGTTTATTCGAACCAAGTGAACTAACCCAATAGGCTTATTTTTTTATAAATAAAAACTTAAACAATTATATTGCAATAAAGAAGATGCACGTTCACAATTGATATTTTTAAATTTTTGCTACCTACAAACTTAGGTTGAAGATTTGATATTCAATTTTGATCCATTCAATTGAATTTATGTAGCTAGTTACAACTAAGACTATATACCTAACTACTTTGATGCTTCTACTTTAACTAAGGGTTGATAAGGAGATAGAGGATTGGCTTCACTTTATTAGCTAAGGGTTGATAAGGAGATGAAGGGTTGATTTCTCTTCATCAACTAAGGGTTGATAAAGAGATGGAGGGTTGACTTAGAATGTGGATTTTCAAAGATGGAAAGCAAGGTCCAAACCAATGAACCCCATCCAACAAACAAGGCCCCTGAAAGACCAGAATGGAGTATTCACTCCTCAAGGGTTGCCTTACTGTCATGGAGTCTTTATCCCTAATTTCCTACTTCATAAGACCTTATTTCTCAAAGTATTTACCCTTGATGACTTGATACCTCTTCACTAGCTAAGGGTTGATAACTAGACATTCAAAGGTGGTGTTTTTTCTCCTTAATATCTCCATGGTTAATGAAAGTTAATTGGATCTCCATTTGTCCAAAATAGACAATCAAACTTCTTCATTTATGACACTTTTCCTTGAATTTCTCCCAATTGTGGTCCAACCAACATATGAATTATTTAGTATCATTGTATCAACATCATCCATTGTTTCTCAAAATCGCCTCGCTTTCTTGATATGAAGAATCCAATTCTTGGATTTTCTTCTCCATTTTAGAGGGGACTAATCAACAAGACGAGAATTTCCTCTTAAGCCACACCAGTGAAAATGACTTCTCCATTCTATTATGCATTATAACATTCGTGGTTGCTAAAGGAACAAGTATTGAGGCCTAAGAGTCTTAATTAGATCTACCCAATGGTCCTCTAGCTTTGAGTTTTTCCACTAAGAGGGCTTTCGAGCTTTTCCTTTTGGAACTAGAGATGACTTGACCTTCAAACAAGACGCTGCCACATG
>SNQJ01S0171176.1:0-20548 GCA_010110895.2 Picea sitchensis | reverse complement strand
TCTTCCATGGATTCTTCTATAGATTTCTTGAAAGCCATCTTCTCATTGAAGGTTACGTCTCTGCTGACTTCAATCTTATGTTGTTCTGGAATATAGATTCTGTAGGCTTTGGAGGATTCACTATATCCAACAAATATGCCCTTCTTTCCTGAGGGTTCTAGTTTCTTCCTTTTATCCTTGGGGATATGAATGTAAACAGGGCACCCAAAGATTCTTAAGTGTTCCACATTAGGTTTCTTTCCTGAGAAGGCTTCTTCTAGAGTCATATCCTTCAATATGCGGTGGGGACTTTTGTTCTGAACATATATTGATGTGATGACTGCTTCTCCCCATAAATACATGGATAAACCTTGATCATTCATTATTGCCTTCACGGTTTCTTCAATGGATCTATTCTTCCTTTCTGCTACACCATTTTGTTGAGGATTATGAGGAACTGTTAGCTCCCTCCTAATCCCTGCTGATTTGCAAAAGGCAACAAATTCCTTGGATGTGTATTCTCCTCCATTATCTGTTCTCAAAGTCTTGATTTTCTTGCTTGTGAGGTTTTCTATTTCTGCTTTGAATTCTTGAAACTTGCTGAAAACTTCATCCTTTGTCTTCAAGAGATATAACCAAGTCTTTCTTGAGTAATCATCTATGAAGGTTACATAATAAAGAGAACCTCCTAGAGATTTGACTAGCATCGGACCGCAAACATCTGAATGTATTAGATCTAGAATTTCCTTAGATCTATTATCGCTACTTGAGAATGGATTCTTAACATTTTTACCAAGTGCACATCCTTTGCAAATTCCTTCATGTGTAGATTGTAGTTCTGGTATTCCTTCAGCTATTTTCTCGAGGAAAGATAATGCTTGATAGTTAAGATGAGCATACCTTCTATGCAAAAGTTCACTGGGATTGACTTCATCATGTACAAGAGCTTCATCATTACATTCTAGTAGTCTGTATAATCTACCCTCATGAGTTCCAAGAACTCTAGCATTCTTTATGCTGGAGTCTCTAGACCAAGATAGTACTTTACCATCTACAAAGGCTATTCTATTTCCTTTGTCTTCTAGGCAAGATATAGATACAAGATTCTTTTATAAACCAAGTACATATAAGACATTACTCAAATGAACATTGTTACCTGATTCCAATTTGATGGAGGCTTGACCAATTCATTTGACTAGATAGGTGTTCTTGTCTCCAAGTTCTACCTTGTAGGATGTCTTCTTTTCATTCAGACTGGAGAGTCTGACCTGGTCTCCTGTCATATGCCTGGAAGCTCCACTATCAATTATCCACATGTCATCTTCAAGAGTTCCTGTAAGAGTTGAATAGTGTAGATGATCTATCTTTTCATTCATGATTTAAGTTGACTAATAGATGGACACACTTTGACTTTAGCTGGTCAAACGTTGACTTTGATTGGTCAAACATTGACTTTGACCCAAAATCTCAACCTTGACGTTTTTGCCTTCTGAGAGTGCCAATAGGTGCGTTGGACTAAGGTGCACTAGAATATCCTCTCCTTGAGTAAAGTGTTCCATCATAAGGTGTTGGGAAAGAGGTTTTTAGGGTTTGCAGCTGCACCTGCTAGTAACCCTAGCGACAGTGCTTCAGTAACTGCACCTACTAAAAACCCTAGCGGCAGTTCTTCAACGAGCTTGATAATCTTATGGCTTAGCTTCCTTCCAGTGGTTAGACTGACTGAAGGAGGTGTGGACCCATAACCTGTTAGAAAAATGGGTGTGCTCGTCTTACCATAGACAATATAGCAATATTGTCACCCAACCATAGGCACAAAGGCCACCCCCGAGCACCTTAACATTGACAGACAGAATAATTATGATAGCAGACCAATAGCCAACCAAGGCTAGCGCACCAAGAAAGGATAACCAAAGACCAAGCAGAAAGTCCAAACCAATAACCCAAGACAAGATCACTACTACAACGGTTGCAGTTCTCCTTCACTCATGCGCACTTCTTGTCTTTATGCAGTCGTGAGTGAGTGAGTGACAAATGAGATCTAGCTCCCTTTATTTATACTGCTCCATCTTAACTGACTAGGCCGACTTCTCTTCCTGGGGGCTAATAACTCAATATTAATTTATTCCAATAAGTCAACTTGTCTTCTAGGGTTATTATCCAAAGCTTTAGGGTTTCTCTTGCTTCTCGGAATATTCTAGTCTCATCAAAGGTTACACGTGGAGGTTAATACCTCTCGCAACTACCACAATATCAGCAGGTTGTAGGGCACAGTTAGTTGTCTCTTGATTCCTATTTCTTTACAGAAGTCATCAAACTGATGAGACTCAAATTCCCCACCATTGTCAGTCCTCAAAGCACGTATGTGTTTTCCAATCTGGTTTTCAATTAATGCTTTGAATTCTAGAAATTTACTGAAAGTTTCATTCTTTGCCTTTAGAAAATAAATCCATGACTTCCTAGAGAAGTCATCTATAAAAATCACATAATAAAGACATCCATTCAAGGAAGGCGATGACATAGGCACACATATGTCGGAATGTATCAAATCCAGAATTCCTTTAGACCTTGAGTTACTGTTAGGAAAGGACTTTTGTATGTTTTTACCAAGAACACAACCTCTACAGATACCATCATGATCCAAATGAAAGGTAGGCATTCCTCTTACCATTTTCAGAAGTCCTGGGAGCGCTTTGTAGTGAAGATGTCCAAACCTCCGATACCACAGCTCAAATGTTCTAACTGAAGCCTAAACCAGTGCTTGGATATGTCTTGGAAGCCTGTAAAGACCTCCCTCTCTAACTCCAATCACAATTGTTGAACTTAGCTCTTCATTCTTAGGCCATAAGAGAGATTTCTTGTCCATAAATATTACCCTGTAACCTTTATCTTCCGGGACTGCAACAGAGATAAGATTCTTCTTTAAACCAGGAACGTACAGAATTTCCTCAATGTGTAACTCACCTCCAGATTCGAGCTGAAAGGATGTTGAACCAAGTCCTTTGATTGCATAGCTAGCATTATCTCCAAGTTCTACCTGACCAGAGAACTTCTTCTCCTTGAAGTTCGTAAGGACTCCTTTATTTCCAGTCATGTGCCTGGAAGCTCCACTATCCACCAACCAGAATTCAGCATTGTTTGTAAGAGAACCGGAGAGTGTTGAAATAAGATAGTATTCTTTCCTGGTCTCTTGATTACTGGAAGCCCCTTTTGTCTTCGTCTTTTGAGACTCATCTTCTGCAGCAATAGAAGTACGATATTTACCCTTGTGTCCTTTTCTGATCTTTGGACAATCTCTGGCAAAGTGCCCCTTTCACTGACAGTTGTAGCACTTTACCTTTGTCATATCAAACTCTTTTCCTTTGAAGCAACCTCTGCTTTTCTCCTTTTGAGAAAACTTCTTTTGAGAAGTAAATCTTCTCCCTCTCCTTGTCCTTGTTATTAAAGCAAGGTTCTCTTGCTTTGAAGTACCATTTCAACTTTGAATTCTCCCTTCTTCCTGCAGACAATCATGCCACAGCCTTTCAAAGTCTGGTTGATTTTCACGAGCATTTATCAAAGCCAGAAATGTCTCCCAAGAAGATGGAAGACAATCCTCAGCAGTCTGGACGAGATCATCATCATCTACAGTTACACCAATGACCGGCTGCCAAGGTTACACAAACCGTGGGTGCGATCAGAATCGGCGGAAGAATCTGGTGTGGGTGCGGTGCTCGTCCAAAAATTAGGAATCGGGGAATCGGAACCCTGACCTTAATTTATATACATATTTGTGTTTTTTTTTTTTTTACCTAAATCACTAGCTAAGAATCCGATAAGAATCCAAGATTCCGATTCGAGAAAAATACGGTGCGGGTACGGTGGGGGTTCTAAGGCGAATCCGGTAACTATGTAGGCAGTTGATCCCTTAACTGAGAGATCTTTGTGAAGGAGGCCACGGAGATATCCTTCTCCATCTTGAGCGTTCGAAGCTTATTCTTTAGAACCCTCTTCTGATTGGGCGCCTTCTTCTCATACAGATTGGATAGTGTCAAAACACTCCTTTGCAGTCTTCAATGGTACTATGACAGGCATGATATTATCCTTTACTGAATCAAATATGATTCGCTTTGCCTTTGCCTGATTTTTCTTGAGGGTTGTCCTTCCTGCATTGGTAGAAGGTTCTTTTATTACATTGATCACAAAGTTGTCCAAGTCATGCTCTTCCAAAATATTTAAAACCCTGGTTTTCCAAACATTAAATTTTGAAGCCCCTTCAAGCCTGTCCTCAGGCCTCACTGAAATTGATGTCATCTTGCTGTAAGAAACCCTTAATAAAAACTGTATTGTGCTCTAAATAAATTTCCCAGGAATCTACGCAAGCTCTAGCACACTGCAAAACTGAGCTCTTTCATACCCTAGAGCTCTGATACCATGTTAATTTTCAAGCATAAACAGATACAGAAGATAACAGTAGTGTTCTTTTAACCTTTAAACAATTAACTGAAGCATAAGACTCATTAGAAGAACAACATTCACATAGAGAACAAGTATTTATCCCGGGAAACCCTCAAGGGGAAGAAAACCCAGCAAACTTCTTGTCATATATTGATCAGTCAAACAAGTACAATGAACGTCTCTTCTTGAGAGAGATAAGACAATAGCATTTATTGTTGTTTCTGTGTCTTCAACTTTCTCTGAGTCTCTACCCTGATCTGCCCTCAAACCTATAGCTTTTGTTGTAGCTGATGCTGACTCAAATCTGCCCTTTAAGGCTGACTCTGAACTGCCCTTAAGGCTGCCCTTTCAATCTGCTCAGAACAGAGTTGCTGTCCTCCTATTTGCTCTCCAGAATCACCCTTAAGTTGCTGTCCAGAACAGCCTCTTGTTGCTGTCCAAAACAGACCTCGGTTGCTGTCCAGAGTCCAGACAGGCCTCAGAACAGAGTACGATTGCTGCTACAGAAAAGTCCTAGCAGCTGCCTCAGAATAGAGTAGATTGTTACTACTAGCTGCTGCCCAGAACAGTGTTACCAGCCTTCAGAAATAAACCTCCTAGCTGCTGCCCAGAACCGTGAGTGATCTGATGTAAAACTGATGTAAGTGAGGGGCGCCTCCCCTTCCCATATATAGGCTAGGCCACCCCCTAGGTTAGGGCCAACCTAGGCTAGCATAGGATAGGTTTTAGGTTAGGTCAGCTAGCTTAGGGCCGAACTACCTAGGCTAGGTTGGCAAGGGGGCAGCTTCGAGGACTGCTTGGAAAAAGAATATCCTCTGCAGCTGCTTAAAATTTAACATGTTTTTCATTTAGTATTTGAGCTATGCTAGGCTCTGTAAGGAGATATCGCTTGCTATACTCGCACATATCTGAGAAAAGTGCTTCTATGAAATGAAATGGGCATTCAAAAGCAACTAAATGACTAGGAAGTTACAAGTAGACCAAGCTAGGTGCTTGTGGTCTCCAACGTAGTTGACAATGATTTCAACTCAAACCTGTTGGGGTCCATGCTTCAACTCTTTCCCAATCTAAGCATGATGTGTCTGAATGGAGTAGGTTAGTTGGCAGATAAGTTCAAAGAAAACCTGTGTTTGGGATGCTAAATAGCATGTAGCCTCCTCACATATTGATTTCAGTTGTGCTTTTATTTTCATGTTTATTAGAGTTTATCCCTTGATTTCGACAGCATTTTGTTGACATGGAATTGCTAAAACTTAAAAAGCACCAAGCAAGCCAAAACACATTTTCTGGGCATGAAAGGCTCACTAACAATACATTAGCATACATCAAGATAATTCAGAGTTTTAATATGTCAGATATGCTAAGATAAGATGAAGTTCCTTCAAATATTTTGAAAGTAGATCATGTGGACTTTTGTAGCACACTGGGGAAACAAGGCATCAATCCTTTATATGCACCCAAATGCTTTTTGCATAAGACTATGTTAGCAGGAATTGTTTTCATCAGACACAAATAAAATAGCAGCCATTAACTCATTACAAGTTGTTGACAGATAAAATTTACACCATTTAGGATCACCAAAACGAGGAATGGTTCAGAATGCATGCTCCTATAACCAATTCCCATGTCCTCTTATGTTGGCATCCACTTCAATAACTGTAATCTACACAGCCCAACTGCCACGCTACTGTAGAATTTATTTTAATAAAGATGTCTAGGAAAATAGGACCTTGACAGTCGTTATTGTTACTTAATTTTATATCAAGATTTTCTAGAATTTGGAACTAAATATCCAACCCAACAGAAGACAACTAAGTACTGAGCTTGCATTGGCCCTGTTTCAAACAAACCATGTCAAGATGATATTCAAGTGATTGGGGAGATTTTTCATAAGCCTCAAATCCCTCTCATTATAGCAATATTTTATCGTTTGAAAGAAGAAAAACATTTGTCTACTTACAGATTATAATAGGCATAGTGAAAAAATGAAGTAAAATATCTAAAATGGTCCTCTTTTTTCCCTTACTATCTAATATAAACCATACAAACTTGCCTGTGTGATGTCTTGAATCTAAAGGGTGGTCCTTCATAAAAGTTCACCAAGAAGTCCTCTCCGCACGTGGCAACACGGAATGGCCGTGTTGGTTTAAAGGAACAGCTTAGAACACGCCTTGAATGCCCATCAAAATCACCAACATTTGTGCCAGAGTCCCACCTGCAACACTAAAGCTGAAAGTCATCATAAGTAACAGAAAACCTACTATTGTGATCCCATACATAAGAGAAACAAGATGCTTGTCTAAAAGCCTAAGATGAAAACTTAGCAACCTAAATGAGCTCCATGTTTATTATCATTGCCAAGCACTGTCATATGACATTAAATTGAGGTGCACACAATGACAAAATGCAAGGGACATACGGCACCAAGTAGAGATGATAAGGGTATGACATCTTTCAGAAAGAGTTTCAAAGAAAATAACAGAAATGTGCAGAAATATAACTAGGAACCATCCTTCACAAATTAGGAGATAAGTGCAGAAAGTATTGGATAGTTAACCCTAAAGCAAATTGATGACATTTCCTATGTCTATGGGCACATACATCAGCTATCAAGAGTCAAGACAAGCGAAAAATATAGTCAATAAAGAACAAAGAGACACGTCATAAGCTCACAAGTGAACAAATTGAATACATCATATGAAATGCCAAAGGGGCCTTGGTTCACTGGTGAGGCTGACAAAGTGTTAGAACTTAAGCTGTCCACCAGGGTTCCATTCCCACTGTGGTCTGCCCCGCCCGAATGGCACAATAAAATGGGGTGTGGGTAAGTGCAAGTCCAAATCAAAATTGGTGAAATAGATACCCCTTAGACCTATCACCTAAGGCTATGTATCGTAACTCTAATTGTCAATTCAAGCATGTGACTATGGCGAGGGAATTAAAGTCATCAAGAAGGCACGTGCCTAGTTATTACACCGCACATTCTCCAAGCTATACTAAGGACAATAGTATGAAGCGGCTTCTCGAATGTGGGTTTTGAGCTCTATTGAGTTTCTTCCAGTCAATGGTTCTAGTAGACCCTCTTGCATCCAACAACAAGGCAAAGGCATTATCGGCATATCAAGGTCTTGTCAAGCTCAAGGAGATGGGAATCAAATGCACAACAATGATAAGGGACACTACAAGAGTAGTTTGACATTTACATTGCAAAACAATCCCACTTGATATCCATTTATCTTGCCTCATCCTCAAAATCCAAGCACTGGCAAAAGAATTCGAAAAAATAGAATTCCCTCAAGTCTTGCAAAACCACAACACCCAAGCAGACATCAGCACTGGCAAAAGAATTCGAAAAAATAGAATTCCCTCAAGTCTTGCAAAACCACAACACCCAAGCAGACATCCAGGCTAATGAGGGGGTTGAAAAGGGCGAGGCATAATGAAATTAAATGGAGGGGGAATGTTATTAACCCCCTCCCATGGCATTTAATCCACAAACACTTGGCTATGCATCATAGCTCTAATCGTCAATTCAAGCATGCGACAATGGCAAGGGAATTAAAGTCATCAAGGAGGCATGTACTTAGTTATTACACTACGCATGCTCCGTGCTCTATTAAGGACATTAGTATGAAGCACATTCTCGAATGTGGGTTATGTTCTCTGTTGAGTTTCTTTCGGTCGATGGTTCTGCTAGACCCTCTTGCATCCAACAATGAGGCAAAGGCATTATTGGTATATCAAGGTCTTGTCAGGCTCAATGAGAGGGGAATCAAATGCCCAACAATAATAAGGGGCACTACAATAGTAGTTTGACATTTACACTGCAAATCGATCCTACTTGATATCCGCCTATTTTGCCTCATCCTCAAAATCCAAGCACACAGACAGAAGAATTCAAAAATAGAATTTTTTCAAGTCTTGCAAAACCACAACACTTGAGTGGACATCCAAGAATGAGGGAGTTGAAGTGGGCGAAGGCATAATCAAATTAAAGTGAGTGGGAGGGTTTTTACCCCCTCCCATGACATTTAATCCACCAACACTTGGCTATGCATCTTGATTCTTAACTCTATTCCTTAGTTCTAGCATGCAACTATGGTAAGGGAATTAAATTTGTCAAGGAGGAATGTGCTTAGTTATTACACCGTGCATGCTCCAAGCTCTATTAAGGACACTAGTGTGAAGTGGCTTCTTGAATGTGGGTTCTACACTCTATTGAGTTTCTTCCATTTGACGGTTCTAACTTTTGGTAGACCCTCCTACTCTGGCATCTTTGGTTATTAGTCAAGGCCGAGGTCCCTAGTATCCTCACAAGGATCTAGCAGGACATGGCTACTATTTCTTGCAACTCTCTAAGATTTTGGTCTGTAGAGAATCTCTGGGTCTATCTTGCTGCTTGCTCAAGGAAATAGTGGCCAATCACAATTGGTCTAGATGCTATGTCATGTGCAAATTAGAAGAGGTAAGGAGAGGCATAAAGGGGTGTGAGTGGCAGATATCAAAGACACAGTGTGACCTCACCAACTCCTCCCAGCGGTGGTTGAGGTGGCAAGAAGAATGGGACCACAAATTCTTCGTGGAAGCACAATTTTGATATGAGCAAGCAGTGGAAATCCAATGCCACCTGCAGTCCTCCGAGAAAAAGAACAAGCACATCTAGACCTTATGCACAGTCACCAAAGGAGATATGAGGAGTTGGTAGACAAAGTGGACAACATGTGCTCACTAGTTTCCAGGATTGCGAACCATCATCAACTTCTAGCTCTCCCCATGCATTCATGCTCGTCCAACGTCAAGGAGGAAGCATCTACATTATTTTTCCTTTCATTGTGACTAGGAACTCCATGGAAAGAGAAGATATAGCAGGAACTTCAACAGACGTGGACATGCAACCAGCTAAGCGTGCCATGGAGAACCAGGTTGGAGAAAAAGAAGAAGCCCCTAGTGGGCAAACTTAATGCAATTTTCTGTGTTTGGTTACACGTTTTGTCAGAAGTCCCACGTGGAACAAACTTAATGCAATTCTCTGTGTTTGGTTACATGTTTTGTCAGGTAGCTTTCTTTTAAATCAGTGTGCACTGTAAGGCAGTATACTTGCCAGATCTATAGTCATAGGGTTTGGGCAGGGCAGACAAATCAATTTTTGGAGGAAAAAAATTGACTTTTTTGGATCATTAGACCTGTAAGTCGTGGTCAGACTCTTCCTTTTTCGTATTATTAAACTGTTCAGTTCAGCCGCAGCCCTCTTTCAGTATAAATATTAACTATTTCTATTTTTTTTTCAAATAATATTTCAGAATCAGAAAAGCCACTGACGAGAAAGATGGTTAATTGTTGCACATCAAAATTAGCTAGTCGATTGTAATTCTCTGGCCAGTTTCAAGTTCTGTCCCCGCTAGGGATAGTGACACTCTTGCAGTAACCATTAAATAGAATGGCGACTATTTGGATCTCGTGCCTTGGGGGCTGTAGTGATTGTCCAGGCTGAGATTACGGTGATTCTCATGCCCGGGTGCCTACTTCCAGCCATGTTCTTAACTATACTATAGACTCTTGTATTTGTGCCTAATGATACCAAGCTACTCAATTGCACCTACTAGTGCCAAGCAATAAATAAAAATTAACTTTGAAAACAGAATTGAACTATAATATAAAGAGAAGAAAAGAGTGACTCACATGAAAGCCCGGACCATCGATTTGCCTTTACTGTCTCCACATACAACGATACGCTGTCCATCGGCAGACCACTCGAGATCATCAATCCTTCCAGAGAGAGACTTGTACTCATATTTGAGAGTATGATCCGAACCTCGTCCCCAGATTCGAACTGTGCCAGAAGTGTCCCCGGATGCAACCCACTCTCCATTCGGTGAGAAGCGAGCCACAGTTGCAGGATATGCATGTTCTCCATACACAGAAGCTTCCAGGAGATTGTCCAGGCTTCTCATAATCACAGATCGGCCATTGCAGTATATGATAGAGTTGGTCTTCGCATCTCCTGCTATGAGAATCCCACGGCCCCTCTCGGTTGAAGGAACGCAGGCATGAGTCTCAACGAGCTTGGCCATACCAATATCCGAAATCAGTCAACTCTTATGCTAAAATTAAGAGAAAACAGGCTTATGGGTAGGATTATGGGGCCTTATCTGCCGATTTTTCTGTTAAATTTGAAGGAAAAGTAAACCAGGGGGATTGGATTTTTTATGGCTTGTCTCAGATGGGTCGATTTGTATGCTAAACTTTGTGCAAAACAAAGCTGATGAGTAGAATTTGGAGGGCTTATCTAAAATGGGTCAGTTTTTTTCTGCTAAAAATGGGGATATGCGAATTGACTAGGATGGATTTTAAAGCCTCAAAACTATATCAAACAGTAGAACGGGAAATATGAATATAGCCCACACAGCAGTGAATGGGATTGGAGTCTAAGTGCTCAAGCGATTTGATCAACTGACACAAAATAGAGCCTGTAATGGATTGAAACATTCAGGGGAAATGCAGGGAATGAATATAAAAACAGCATACAATGTAAATTAATCACAATATAGTAATACTTCTGTTCTCTACTCGTATGCTACCATGTGGGTAGCAGCTGGTCAGTGTAAAAGCAGATTCTTGTGTTACCACCTCCTTTATTTGATGTAATGCGATGCGATGATACACAAAACCAACTGGCTACAATAATTTTGCTCTGATTGTATATATGTTAGATCTGACAAGTATTTTGCCTCGTTCCCCTCATGTTACAACTTCAAACCAACTTTTCAAGCCATGTGATCATGTGAGGTATTTAATAAACATTGAAAACAGTTGGTGCGTTATAACCATGGACACCGATATATGTATTTTATTTTAAAATACATAAATTTTAAAAAAAATGTTAATTTTGTTAATTTTACTACGGTGAGAGAAGTTGAGTGTACATAAATTTAAAAAAAAAAATGTTAATTTTACTACGGTGAGAGAAGGGTGTTTAATAATGGTCTTCCAAAAAGCCCTCCATAGGTGGGATTTTCAAAGAAAGGGCTCTTTCTTTCTCAGAAATTTTCTTTTGTTTTATCCTCTACCCAACTCTTTTATAAACAATGGCTTTTTATGGAGAAGGTTCCTTCAACTTTTGAAGCTTAATTTACAAAAAAAAAAAGAGTATCTACTAATTTAAGATATTATTTGTAAATTAATGGCTTATAGTTTTTTGTTTAGGCACATTGGAAACCCGTTATTTGGGTTTTTTCAAGAGAAATTAGTAAATTCATTTATATGTATATGGTTTTTTTTTTTTTTGAAGTTCTATTTTGAAAAGAACAAAGTACAAATTGTTTACAATGTGCCTTGATATTTAGATGATGCTTTATTATTTATGAAATTGTGGTAGTCAAATTTCAACCCTTACACATAAGCTCTAACAACAACCTTGTTATGGGTCAGACTATACAATCTCCCTTTAGAATATTAGGATCATGCAACTTTAACTCACAAATGCAATTCATTGGATGCATACCTCTCCTTGTCTTTAGAACCAATCCTTATGATTTCACTTCCTACATTAGGATTTGTATTTGTGCATAGTTAAGCAAAGGTCTTCATAACAACATCGTGATGGAATGTGGTGACTAAAGTTGGTCCCAACCTTTGGACTATGAGCATGTTGTCTTTAATTGCAAAGTTTGCTCTGACCATGGTCATGTGGCAGCGTCTTGTTTGAAGGTCAAGTCATCTCTAGTTCCAAAAGGAAAAGCTCGAAAGCCCTCTTAGTGGAAAAACTCAAAGCTAGAGGACCATTGGGTAGATCTAATTAAGACTCTTAGGCCTCAATACTTGTTCCTTTAGCAACCACGAATGTTATAATGCATAATAGAATGGAGAAGTCATTTTCACTGGTGTGGCTTAAGAGGAAATTCTCGTCTTGTTGATTAGTCCCCTCTAAAATGGAGAAGAAAATCCAAGAATTGGATTCTTCATATCAAGAAAGCGAGGCGATTTTGAGAAACAATGGATGATGTCGATACAATGATAGTGAATAATTCATACGTTGGTTGGACCACAATTGGGAGAAATTCAAGGAAAAGTGTCATAAATGAAGAAGTTTGATTGTCTATTTTGGACAAATGGAGATCCAATTAACTTTCATTAACCATGGAGATATTAAGGAGAAAAAACACCACCTTTGAATGTCTAGTTATCAACCCTTAGCTAGTGAAGAGGTATCAAGTCATCAAGGGTAAATACTTTGAGAAATAAGGTCTTATGAAGTAGGAAATTAGGGATAAAGACTCCATGACAGTAAGGCAACCCTTGAGGAGTGAATACTCCATTCTGGTCTTTCAGGGGCCTTGTTTGTTGGATGGGGTTCATTGGTTTGGACCTTGCTTTCCATCTTTGAAAATCCACATTCTAAGTCAACCCTCCATCTCTTTATCAACCCTTAGTTGATGAAGAGAAATCAACCCTTCATCTCCTTATCAACCCTTAGCTAATAAAGTGAAGCCAATCCTCTATCTCCTTATCAACCCTTAGTTAAAGTAGAAGCATCAAAGTAGTTAGGTATATAGTCTTAGTTGTAACTAGCTACATAAATTCAATTGAATGGATCAAAATTGAATATCAAATCTTCAACCTAAGTTTGTAGGTAGCAAAAATTTAAAAATATCAATTGTGAACGTGCATCTTCTTTATTGCAATATAATTGTTTAAGTTTTTATTTATAAAAAAATAAGCCTATTGGGTTAGTTCACTTGGTTCGAATAAACTATTTCAAGGTAGAGTTTGTGGTGAGGACTCTACTTCTAGCTTCGTTGAGGTTCGGAGTCCAATCGAGTCCCAATGGGTTACCAATTGCTATTGTGGCTAAGGGTAGAGAGCCCTCCATGTGGATATTTCGGGGAAGAAGGGAGATCACACAAAGTTTTCCTTAGAAAAATAACAAGTTATGTGTGTGTGTGTGTGTGTGTGTGCGTGCGCATGTGTTGAATTCCATGGGATTAGCTTAACTGGTTGTCACCAATGATATTGGGCATTTGGCTAGTTGTGTGCTAGTATAGGCCTAGTTTGAATCCTCCTAGGTAAGGCACACTAGTCTACGATAATAATTTTATTATGGATGTCATTCATGAATGTGGGGAAGCACCCCTTGGGTTAACCTACCAAGTTATCCTGAAGAACCATCTCACCATAACTCTAATTGCAGAAGAATTAGAACTGAGAAGTTTTCCCTTGAAAAGAAATATATATGAGAAATCCCCAATGGTTATCTCAATTGGTTGAATCATTTGTGCAAGGCATGTTTCCAATGGGGAGGCCATAGGTCAAAGGTTTAAACCGGTCAAATCCATTAGGTTTACTAGTTGTTATTGTGGTTGGTGGTTAAACCTCCCTCCATTGGATATATCAAATAAGAGAGGGGATCCTGTGAGGTTTTCTTTGGAATATATATAAGCAAACATCTTAGACCAAAAGGGTTAAATCTAGTGGTTGAGTGCTTTGAGATTCATGCAAGAGGTATCTAGGTTGATTCCTCAAGTTGGATGTCTAAGTTGTGTGCCTCACTCGATGTCCCTATCGGGTCAAACATTATAATCAACGTTGATAGGTTTGCACTAGGTACCATGTGTGAAATGCAAGGAAGTGCCAAGAGTTTCCCCGTAATGTTTTCCTTGGAAAAAAATTAAACATCTTATTTTTCTTAATAATTACCAAAATGTTAAAAATCGGATCTCATTAAATACCAATTGTGAATAAAGTTGTATAAATCCATCTTAACTTTTAAAATATTGTAGAATTTTTATTTTAAGAAAAAAGAGGGCCCTAATTTATATCCTTGTTATCCTAGTGATTTTATATGTTTGCAATGAGGGCCCTAATTTATATCAATGAGGATAGAGGACAATCTTATAAAAATACTATCAAGTAGTAAATGATGCCCTTACTTAATACGTTTATTGCTCATTTTGAATTTTAGTTTATTAGATAAGATAGTGATAAAATTAGTGGGTGGTAGGTGTGGTGGAGGGGGTTCTCCACCACCCTGAGGGACAATGTGAATTAACCTACACTAGGGGCTCAGGGGTAACCTCTAACAACCAAGTAGAATCCTTAGCTCTATACCAAGGGTTAAAAACTCTTTGAACAATAGAGATCTAAAAACTCATAGTTATCGAGGACTCTTTGATTATCATTCATCAAATGCGGACTTGACTTCCTTGCAGACGTCATGTCTCTCCAAATCGATTTTAAGAATTCAAGGAATTGTTGAGTGTTTTGACTCCATTGATTTTTTTCAAGTCCTTCCATCTCTCAATAGTCAATCGAACTTCGTGGCAAACTTGGGAGCACTTTTGAACCAAGGCTTGTTGAATCAAAATGGGGGGGTACCCTTCATAGATTATCTCCCATGAATCTAATATATACAAACAATAGAAATGGCATGAAGTTTGAATCAATAAACAAGTGACAAGGGCCATCATTTCACATGAATTGGGTATAACTCCTCCCACTCCACATTGATGCCTTCATGTTTGGACAAGGGAGTGAAATTAAGGGCAATGAGATGGCTCTTTCTAGCAAAAGTGGGACTATTTTCGTTTGATCGGGTCAATGTTTATCCAACTTGGCTCTTATTCCGCTGGTTTTATTTTATGGCCTTGTTAAGCCATAGGAATTTAGGTCTAAATATAATGCAATGGTTGTTAGCTATAAATATTAGTGGTATATTGGGTGGTGTTTATTCAGTTTGTTTCTTATACTGCATATTTTATCTTGTGGTCTTACCGAGCTTTAGGAATTTCGATATTGTATTGATTCAATAGTTATTGGCTCTATTTATCCTTAGTATTCTAAGTGTTCTTCTTTTGGTTCCCATCATGTCTCTATAGTAGTGAGTTTGTCCTTTTTCATCATGGATAAACAACACCACACTATTTGATGCACCCCATGCAAAACTGAAAACATCCATCAGGTTCTGAGAAGGGTTATGCATCAACTTAAGGATATTTGTGTAGAAGTCACACATATCTTCTTTTTTTGTAAGTGAGTGTAAGAAGTTGTATTACTGCAAAATAGATTTTGATACAAAAAAGGGGGGCCTCCTGGCCTGCCTAGTAGGAAACTAGACCAGGGGTTCCCGAGTTGCGCTTACTGATATATACGAGGGGTGGGACTAGTCTGCCACCAAGGGAAACCAGGCCAGTCCCACCATAAGCAGTTTGAAAAGGAAAAGCAATATAGACATAAAAAAAACAAACGTAGAGACTGCGCACTAGGCACAGGAGGCTAGTGGCCGAACTAACCAGACAACTAACCATTCACTCGTCCAGGATAATGATGTGTTTCTTCCCGTCATCTACCCGGTTCTTGTTATCCTTCCTTTGGGAGACTGTGCGAGTCTTCCTGATGTGGTCTGGCGCACCGTGTCCATTGGCTGGTGTGATGTCCATGTGGTGGACATAGCGTAGATAGAGGTGAAATTGAGCAGCCAACCGCTCCATCTTGGATTTCTGATCCTTCTCGACCTCAACTAATAGTTTGGTAATAGTTTCCAGGCTGCTGAGGCAGCTCAAGATTTCGTCCAGCATCTTTTTGTGATCTGAGTTATCCTCCCATCTGGCTTCTTCTATTTTCGAACTCACTTTGTCGATCATCATCTTAGTTAGCCACGCCATCTCCATTGTTTTATGGTAGAGGGTTTCCTTGGGCTGCGTGGCCCCGAGATTAGTTACCCAGTCTACTTCCCGTGCCAGTGCATCCCAAGCTTTGCCTTTGCGTTTTTGTTTGATTTCCTTTTCCCAGCGAGTGATGGTCGCTTTTCCTTTCGACGCAACCAGAGTTTGGAAGGTGCCCTCCACATCTTTTGTCACCTGCTCCATTCTTGACACCCGACGTGGACTATTTGGTACTTCCTTTCCAAGGGGATTCCTCTTCTTGTGCGTGTGCTTCATTCTCACCATCCCATTTGGTCTGTAACAGCTCCTTTGTTGGTTACTCAGCCTGTACCTCACTTCACAGGGATTCTTCCTTTATATGCCTTTGTATCTGTGGTAGCCCCTGCAATTGTGCTCCTTCTGTTTGTGGTTGTTCCTGCTGTCTTTCCTCTTATTGATCTTCTCCAACTATGATCTTATCCTTCCAATCATGGTTTGTCCGTAGTGGTGATCCATCCCTTCCTTTTTCTCAGCGGCAGCTCGTATAATCATGATGACTTGTCCTTTATCCCTGTGCGGATCCCTGCCCCTGCTCGCTTGAGATCCTACTGTGTTGCTCTTCGCACCTGTACTTTGGCCTAGAGGATCAATTATGAACCATGTCACTCCCTCGTGCCTTACGTCACTAGTTGCATGCGATTTGTCGTTTGTACTTTCCCTCGTGCTTTCCCCGCTATTCTTTCTGTCGCAAGGGTCTTGCTACTGTACTCCCGCCGATTGTTTAAGTTGATCTTGCTTGGTCTTTGGTGATCGAGTGTTCGAAAATCATTTCCTTCTTGGATCTTGCTTGCCTGCCACCAAGCCTTGCACTTCCCTTCTCGATGTGACCTTCCTTGCTTAACCTGCCTTCACGGTCTTTTATTGCTAAGTGGATGCAGTCTATTATGAGTTGGTCATTCGGGAGGCTGATCCAGGTAGTGTCTAGTTCTTAAACTTCCTTACCAACACCCTCATTGGCTAGTCTATCCACCAGGCCATTCGTTGACCTGCGGACCCAGCGCAACTCCATTGTGTTCAGAATTTTTAGATGCTCCTAGATTTTTTGTAGGGAGAGAGCCAAGCGCCAGTGTCTCTAAACCTTGCCCACTCTAGTACTATTCTGGAGTCTCTTCGTCGTATTGATGACCAGGGTGGAGTCACCTTCCACAATAGTGTTTGTCATCCTTTCACACCTTAGGATTTCAAGGCCAAGCTCCAGGGCTCCAAATTTCGTTGCGTTGTTGGTTGAGTTCCCCATACTCCCAGCATACAACTAGATGACATTACCATCACTGTCTCTGATCACCCCTCCCATCCCTGTCACTCTTGGGTTTCCTTTTATCGCCCTGTCAAAATTTAATTTGAGGAACCCTAACGGAGGGGGGGGGTCCAGTTGTGGTCTCCTAGTTCGAGTTGCAGATCCCACCCTACCGTTGTGTTGTTGCGCCCATCTTTTAGGTGAAAGAACTCCAGGATGATGGAGTCATGATTTGTGAGTTGCGATGTTTCCTTCTTACAGTTGCGGTTCTACACTGTTTCTCGTATTTGTGAGATAATTACACCCTTGAGCTTTCCCTCTGGTAGGCTTTCATTCATGAAGATGCGTCGATTCCTCTCCCTCCATATTGCCTAGATGATCATCCTTGACGTTAGGTTCCAGCAGAGGTTCACCTTTCATTTTCATTGTAGCTCTCATTCCAATTGTTCATGGTTGCGTTGATGTTGCCCCAGATTCTATTGGATTGGCGGTAGATGCATGTCGCCCAATCCCATAGCTCTGTTGTGTAACTGCACTCATCGAGGAGGTGAATGGTTGTTTCCTCCTTAGCTTGACAGAGGTGGCAACAAGAAGGGCCTATGTAACCCCTTTTCCTAAGGTTTTCCCAGGTTAGAATTCGGTTGCGGAGAACTAGCCACTTGAACATTTTGATTTTTGGCCATTGGGGGTTGCTCCAAATCTTTCCCCACTGTTGCATCGGGTCCTCTTGAACCTGGTCCGTGATGTAAAACTGTGTTTCTTTTAAGTTGAATTCTCCACCATTTTCCCTTCCCCACATTAATTGGTCCTCGTCCTTTGAGATTGCAATTTTCCTTTTCCCCAATTCCTCTTCCACCTCTTTCACTAGAGTTGTGATACAGTCTCTATTTTGTGGATCGAGTTTGTCTCAGGTCCTCCATCTGTCCCTATCATTTCTTGGCTTCCAATAGTGATGGATTGTTGTTTTTCCTTGCGCAATCATTTCCTATTGGAGCTCCTCCCTGTCTGGATTTTCCATTATGGGTTCCTGTTGCCACACGTCCTCCCAGAATCTGGCAGTTTGACCATTTCTGACTTCCCAGAAGCTATGTTTATGAATCTAGTTCTTGTTGCGCCAGGTGAGATTCCAGATGGTTGATCCCTCCCTTTTTCCCATGAGTCGAATTCGGTCTTGATCATTGATGTTTGGGGCATACTTGGCCTTCCAAAGGTTTTCCCATGGTATTGATTTGTCCTTGACCCATCTCCACCAGAGTTTTTCTCTGTAGGCTTCGTTGGTTACCTGTGGGTCTTGTAACCCTAGGCCGCCTTTTCCTTTTGGTCGGAAAACCTTCTCCCAGGCTACCATGACCCATTTCTTTTTGTTTTAAGCACCTCTCCATAGGAAATCTCTTATCTTTTGAAGTATTCCTTTGGGAGCAAGGAACACTGACATCATATACACCAAAATTGCTTGTAGGACCTCTTTGGTGAGGATAAGTCTCCTTGCTAGGTTGAGAGCTCTGTAAGTCCAATTTTTTACCCTCTCCTGCAGTTTGTTGATCACTCCTTCCCACGTTGCCATGTTGCAAGCTCTATCCCTCAGGGGGATTCCCAAGTATTTCGTTGGGAGCATTTTGCGTTCAAACCCCAGAATGTTGGCTAGGTTTCTTTGGATTGTAGGATTAGTGTTGAAGAAATAGATCATGGATTTGGAGTGGTTGATCTCCACCCCTGAGGCTTCCCCAAAGTCTTCTAATATTCTTTTATAGTTTTTTTCTTCCTTGACCGTGGGTGTGCCATGGAGAAGGGTGTCATCAACGAACTGTTGGTGTGTGGATGTTGGACAGTCTTCAAAGGGTTTGATTCCTTTTAGTTCCCCTGCTGTAGTTGTGCTTTTTATGATTTTGTTGAGCCCTTCCATCATCAGAATGAACAGGAAGGGGGACAACGGGTCTCCTTGTCTGATGCCTCTTGAATGCAAGAAGGGTTTTGTTGGGGCTCCATTAATTAGGAGCGAGTAGCTTGTCGTTGAGACTATATTGATAATCCAGTTGACCCAGTGTTGTTCAAACCCAAAGGCTTCCAACGTTTTGGCCATGTAGTGCCAGCTAATATTTTCGTAAGCCTTTGCCAAGTCAAGTTGGATTATCATCCCCCCTCTCCTTTGGCTTTTTAGCGCGTGTATAAGTTCATGGGCATGGATGATGTTATCCAATATTTTTCTTCCTTATACAAAACCCGCTTGCTCCTGTGAAATCAGTGTGGGTAGGAGTGGTTTTAGTCTATTAG
The DNA here is from genome assembly GCA_010110895.2 of Picea sitchensis. Classification (NCBI taxonomy): domain Eukaryota; kingdom Viridiplantae; phylum Streptophyta; class Pinopsida; order Pinales; family Pinaceae; genus Picea; species Picea sitchensis. The sequence goes on along the minus strand of SNQJ01S0171176.1, from coordinate 931 downwards.
CTACGACTTTGGAGATTATCTTGTAAACAACATTGCATAAAGCTATCGGCCTGTAGCGATCTGGGGTCCTTGCTTCATTTTCTTTTGGGATTAGAGTGATCATTGTGGCATTCAACGCTTTCAAGACGAAGGTCGAACGTTTGGAGTCTTCCACCACCCCATAAACATCATGTTTAACCACTTCCTAGCAGGCTTTGAAAAATTCCACTGTGAAGCCATCTGGGCCTGGAGCCTTTCCATTGGGCATCTCCTGGACCACTTGGTCGATTTCCTCCTTTATTATGGGTTTGTTTAGATTGATATTTTGTTCCTCTGTGACCAGCCTGGGGATGTGTTGATTCATCCTTTGTATGGCCTCAGTTCTGTCTTGGTTGGGTTCCTGGGCTATCCTCTGGAAGTGATTGACCAATGTATTTTCGATTTCCTTGTGGGATTCTCTTCCGATCCTATCCTAATCCCTAATTTTTAGGATTTTGTTGTGGGTTCTTCTTGCAATGGTGGTTCTATGAAAAAACTTGGTAATCCGCTCCCCTTCCTTTAGCCACCTGATTCTGGACTTTTGGCGCCAGAGAGTTTCTTCCTGCTGGCATCTTGCTTCCCATTCCCGAGTCAATTGGATCTCTTCTCTTTTCTGATCCTTTGTGTAACCCTCTTCTATGCAGAGTTCCTGGAGTATCCTCATTCTATCCTCGATATTTTTTTTCTCTTGGTTTATGTTTCCAAAGATTCCATTGTTCCACTCTTTGAGTTTGTGTTTGATGTACTTGAGTCTCTTATAAAGTTTGAACATCATTGTCCCTTGATCCTGTAATTCCTCCCATCACCATTGGTTGATGTGCTCCTTGAAGGTGGGATGTTCGATCCATAATTTCTCAAATCTAAAAGGTATGTTCTTCACAGTGGTTTGGAAGTTTGATTCCAATTGGACTGG
>SNQJ01S0171172.1:0-20548 GCA_010110895.2 Picea sitchensis | reverse complement strand
TTTAAGCATTTCTGAATTTAATTAATTAATTAAAGAGTGGCATCCTTGGATCACATAGTTGTGTCTTGAAGGGCATGTCACAAGAGTAACACTTGAGTCAATGAATTTAGGTGGCCTAGGAAACCTTGAGTGAATAAGTAAACCTTGTAAAATCTTTAAGCATTTATGAATTTAATTAACTAATTAAAAGATTAAAGTTATTAATTAAAAATGTCAATAAAAGTTTAAGCCTTTTCAAAAGGGAGCAGAGAAATTAATCCTAAGTCTAAGTTTTTATAAGAAGACTAAAACTAAATTTATAAATTGAATTAAAAGGAATGAAGTAAATCAAGTTAAGAATTAAGAAAAGAGTGAAAAGTAAACCTAAAGATTTGATTAATACACATATGTGCAAGAAAATACCAAATTGAAATTTAAGATGAGAAATTGGGTATCTATAGTCTAGTTAACACTAGTCTAACTAGAAGAAGACTCTAATTTTAACTCAACTCATATTTAGGTAAGGTGTCAGTCATTAAATGAGAATATAGAGAATAAAGAGACAACTAGGAATTATTTAAGGAGCGCATTTGGGAAATGAGAGGGAAATTGACTTTAATTAAACCAAAATATGGAATTATGTGTGCAACTAGGGGAGAGGGTGGCAAGTATAAGGAAGCCATCCCACTCTATTGAACAACTAAAAAAGAAAAAAGTTGGGATGTGTAGTGAGGTAATTCCTTTAAAGAAAATGATCTAGATGGGGAAAATGGGACACTAGTTATTGGTAAAGTTATGGTGCCAAAAATATTTTTGACTTGATTTTATTTAGAGAGTTGGGATACCCAACGGTGATAGAGGTGTATTTCACTTTAAGTGGGCAAGTCGGGAGATAGATTATATTTTGCCTGAAGCACCTCTTTGTGACTCGCTGTAATGAGGAGAAGAGAACCTACATGTGAAGTCCTTGGATTGGAAAGGGAAGGAGCTAGGTGCAAGTTTGGGTGGAGCTCTTCAGAAATATCAATTCTCGTCAACGATGGATTATTGGTTACGAAACTCCATTTTTTGTATTGTCGTGTAAAAAAATTATGAATATTGTTGTAAATCCATGAGGAAAATAAGATATTAAGGGTTTTATAATAAAATTTTAAAATGAATGGCGTGGAAAATTTTTAAATGAAATTTGTCATAGATTTCAATATAGTGATAGTCATAATTGAAAGGGAAAAATAAGGATATTAAGGGTTTTATATCGAAATTTTTAAATGAAATTTATGGAAATTTTTAAATGAAATTTGTCATAGATTTCAATAGAGTGATAGTCATAATTGAAACTGTAAATTGGGTGGATGTTTCTATAGTAAAAAAAATATGATGGAATATATTGAGATTTTATTGTTTACTACGCCTTGAAACCCATTACAATTGTGAATAAATTCTAATTTCCATTGACAAGATCTTGGATGGTTTCACAAATGATAAATTGTTGTGTGTGGATATATATATATATATATATATATAGCAGAACAATATAAAAGTAAAACCATTGTGAGATTACCCGTAACATTATCAGAGTTTCCATCAACTTATTGAAATTGTTAGTAGGAACCATATCATTGTGATTTGATTGATCCATCGCTATATCTATTTTCTTCTCCGAGCGTTTAATTTTTCCAGCGATTGAATGAGACTCCCTGTAGTGAGTTCTTCCAGAAATGTTTGTTTCCTCCCAGGATTTGAATGATATATCCCTATAGAGAAATTCCTGTAGAGAGTTCTTCCAGAAATTTTTGTTTTCTCCAATGATTGAAGGCGCCATCACTATATAAAAAAAATTGTAGCGAGTTCTTCCATAAATTTTTGTTTTCTCCAATGACTTGAAGCCACCATACCTATAGAGAAATTCTTGTAGTGAGTTCTTCCAGAAATTTTGTTTTCTCCAACGATTTGAATGCGCTTTACCTTTCGAGAATCTCCTATATCAAATTTCATTCATACATTATCCCTTCCTGCGTTTTTTTTCTTGTTTCTTCCAACAATGGATTGAGTCTCTCCTAGCAATTCCTTCCTGCATTTTTTTCTTGTTTCTTCCAAAGGATGGGTTGAGTCTCCTCCCAGCAATCTCTTCCTGCATTTTCTTGTTTCTTCCAACAAAGGATTTAGTCTCCCCTAAAGTGATTCTCCTGCGTTTTTTCTTGTTTCTTCCAGTGATGCACTGAGTCTCTCCTAGCAATTCCTTCCTGTATTTTTTCCTTGCTTCTTCTATCGATGGATTGAGTCTCTCCTAGCGATTCATTCCTTCATTTTCTTGTCTCTTCTAGTGATGGATTGGGTTTCTACTAGCAATTCCTTCCTGCATTTTTTTTTTCTTGTTTTCGAGCGATGGTTGAGTCTCTTTAGTGATTTCTCCTGCAATTTTGTTTCCTCCCAGGATTTAGTCGAGCTCTCAGAAGATACCCTTGTTCTCTGACCTTCCTTGAAAATTTAATTGGGTGTTGAAAAATAAAATGCCTCTAAATCTTTAAAGAACTTTTGATAGCATAGAATTAACATGTTTCAGGGGTTCTTTGGTCTTCTAATGGTTTTGAAGGCAAGCTTGGAGTCCTTACTTTTATTATTTAATAGGTCTTGTTCTACATGCTACTTAGATGGAATTGAAAACCTACTTAATGGTTTTACAAGTCAGCTTGGAGTCCTTACCTTCATTATTTAATAGGTCTTGTTCTACATGCTACATAGATGGAATTGAAAACCTATCGATCTTTGTATAAGAACATTTATGTGGCCTCAATAATCTTGGTTTATTAATGTTACGAAGTGGACTTCTTATAGTCCTCAGTTATAGGCGAAGGAGGTATATTCCCTTTATGAGTTTTCAATATATTCTTGATCTTTTTGTTAAAATGATATGCAAGTAAGGTAGCCTAGATTTTTCATATTGTTAAAAGAAGATTTATCCCTTCCAGTAAACCTAATTCATTTTACTTAAGCCTCTCAGTCTCCTTGCGATATTTTTTTAAATAAGATTTGTTCTTCGTTTTAATTTAAATTAGAGATTTAGGTTGTCATCGAATCCTTCCATATTGATGTATGATTGACCCTCTTATCTCTTAAGGAGGGATATGCTAACAACTGACTTCTTATTATTAATGTATATTAGAATTATTTTATTATCATCCTTGTAATGGAATATAATGTAAAGTTGATATAAATTGCCATGCTAAGATTGATTTGTTATGGGTTCTCACAATGAATATGTAATTTAACTCTTTCTGACATTCTAGAGGATATCTACACATAAAAGATGTATAGTTAATTTTGCAATGAGACACATTTTAATTTACATGTGGTGTATAGTTTATTTTTCTTCATGAAATATTCTCTTATTCATTCACATCCATTATGGCTTCAAGATTTCTAAGTGTGATAGAACATCATGTTCTGCCATGAATAATTGATGATTATGTGAAGTTTGATGATCTAGTTGGGATTGTGTTTATGATGGGTTATTGGATTTAGATACATCTTTGTTCCTCAGAACAATTGCTAACCCTGAGGCCTTATGGACAAAATCAATCGAATAAATCCCAGATCTGAGCGCCTTTATATTGTGTATTGGAGGTCCCAATCCATGCATCATAGGTCATGGAAATTTTCCTTATGTTATATGCTGATTGATTGATAATGATGTTGCATTCATATGAACTTGATGAATTGACTTATGTAGTGATTAATATATGATGTGTCGATATTTATTTTGTTGATGCATTGATTATGTGTCATTATTAATTAGGATGATGTGTTGATAATGTGGATGTTTATTATGTGGTGATGTATTAATTTTATTAATGAAAAATATAAAAATTATTTACCTATTGTACATAATATAAAAATATAAAATAATAATAATTATTATTTTTAATTGAATTGAATACATGTACATATATATATAGAGAGAAACTTAAATTATTTTTATATATATATTATTTTATCCATGTTTGGGTTCAATTCTAGTAAAATATGGGAGTTTTGAGGACATTATGTAATATTTATTTGTTTTTCTTTTCTATTGTTTAAATTGTACTTTTAATGCACAAATAAATTAAGGGTCATGAAAAACTCTAAAAAAGCTATGATTATATAAACTCTAACAATTCAAATCTGCAATACCAACAATTCCTAATTACATTTCACTCATAGAAAAAGTGCAAAATGTAGAACCTTTTAGACTACATTATTATTTTCACACAACAATAATAATAACCTAATTTTATAGTCATAGATGAACAAACATCACATTTGGTGTATGTGAATCTTTGTTTATAGATAAAGGACCCTCTCTTAGCCATTTGGCTACTAAAGCTTATGGAGATGTGCATATGATACTGGTTTTAGATTTGCAGATATAACTTTCTACGAGGAAATACATTTTCATAAAATCATTTTAATTAACATATTAATTACATCTATTCATTTAGATTTAAATATATAACCTCTTAAGAGGAAACAAATACCTTTCATGATATTTTTATTTAATATATTAATTACATTTGTTAATTTACTAATTCCTTACTTTACTTTGAAGGACATTTATCTTTTGTTTTTCCAAATAGAAAAAAAAACTTGTAAACATAATAATCGCTCTTATTAACAAACAAAAAAAACATATTTTATTTTTCCAGATCTTGATCCTCTTACATAGCCAAAACCTATATGACATATAGTATCAAAATAAAAAGTCATCCATTTTTTACTAAAAAAGTTTATAGAATTATCATTATTTTAAAATGCTATGTATGAATTATTGTCCCTTTTGCATAAAATAAAACACCTTCACCAAACTCCTTGATAACTAATAGACTTTTTGTATTCCCTTGTAGCCATGTGGCTTTCAAATGCTAGTGTTTCCACCAATTGTCAAATTTTAGCATCAAGGCTGTGGATTACCACATGCGATTGTTTTTATGAAAGCTAGTCAACTACCTTCGAGTCACAAACTAGTTGTAAACTTTTAATCTATTTAAAATTAGTAAAGAACAAGATACTCCAAAGTGCTTAAAGTTCACCCCTGTTATTGGTTCCAAGACCACAATTCAATTTAAGATTGTAAAATCCCAACTCTCAACACTTTTTTTTACATAAGTATGTATAAATTACCTTTAAAAAGAAAAATTATAGTAGATTCATGAGTGTTCAAGGACTATGAATGCTAAATTTCACAAGAGAGAAACCAATTCAGGAAGTACCTCCAAAAACCAAAAAAGACCCCAGGTTAAATCATCTCGAACATAATCTCCCCGTGGGGAAACTAACACACTTGTTCATATCCTCATCAACTTCTATAAACAACTAGAACTCCATCACAGAAATATCCAAAATTACACTGGAAGCATAAACAAACAAAAACATGTGCAGCCTCACACATGTGCAAAAATAGCACATAGACTTGTTAAGCTTTCTGCTATCCATTGTTGTTCCTGATAGTCAAGCTAGAACCCACTCAAGTTGTCCACTCCAGGAATTTGAGAACTGTGAGCCAAGACCACCGGCTGAGGTCATTGGTGCATTGAGGCCCTGGTCTAGGAGTGTCAGGGCCTTGCACTCAGAAATCATTTGAATAATTTGTGTGTCCTCTTCTTGTCCAAAATTCCATATGGAACCTGTATATCCATCCTTGCACTGAATGATAGGTATTATGGAATTTCCATGCCATGTTGAAATTTCCAGTGTGAGGCCCATTCCTGGGAGGTGGTTAGTTTCCAAAGTATTCTCCCAAGTTGATGGAGGTATTCCATATGAAACATGGCAGGCTGGGGTGGATGCATGGTGAAGCGGTCTAAAGACACTCCTATGGTGAATTCCAAGTGGGATGACCAAGGCATGGAGCCAGGGAGAAGGCCGTGTCCAAAGAAAACCTGAATTCCTCATGTATAATTGAACCACTGAATTTTATATAGCCCATGTGAGAAGACACAAAGGTCGAAGGGTCACTTTGGTCTTCAGAGGACCAGCTTAGGAGTAATAGTGAAGAAGGCGAGATATGCAACGATGGTGGGTATGTTGTGGTCGTGGGAAGGACTGCAGGCCTATTTTGGATGTACCTCACATGCAGAATCCCAATTTGGATTTTCCCAATATGAGGTAACGCACTGGGAGAAAGTAGAAGGAATGAAAGGTAATGAAGTGTTAATAATGAAGAAGTGCCAAGACTATGGAGGAATGCATATCTAAAGGGTGGGACTGCTAGAAGAGAAAAACTAATGAATAGTCAAGGACACATGATATGAAAAGATAATGAGGGAAGATGCAATAATAATGAGAGGTGACCAATTATAGTCACAACTCCATTGATCGATGAGCATGTATGGGGTTCATGCTCGGAATAAATGGAGCTCTAGTCGAGTGATGTCATTGCACAGTCTATATAGGGATGACTGGAGGCATGCTCCAAATAATGCATTAGTAATCGCACTAGTAGGCATTGTCCCCCTGTTTGGACACTTGTCTCTAAGTAACATCCCATCCGGGGAAACTATCAATGCATAGTACTCAAGACTAGTAGGCATCGTCCGCTCCACTTGGACACTTGTTCCCAACTAACACCCCATCCAGGGAAACTACTCCATGCTTAATATTGCTCCTGAACCACATTTTGAACCTCACAATGTGAGGGTTCTTATATTTATTAAAGGACATTTATCTTTATTAAAGCTTACTACATGTTTTTTAAACACCCTTTGTTTGGGTGGGTTGTTTTTTATTGCAAACCATTGTTTTATAAAATTTTTAATTATAGCATTTAATATTCCCTCTAGTATATATACACCCCTCAAATAGTAGTGTATTTATTAATGGTTTATTAATTATATAACTTCCCATCAATTAATGACATCTATATTCATTTTATTATTAATTTTTATTAATATAATATAATACAATTGTATTGATTTATGTTTTTTTTTATTATTATTGATATAATATAATAAAATAATTTATTTTAAAGATTTGAAGGTCACAGCCAAACCAAACATCAAATTTGTTTTAACTAAGATTTAAACACCAAATTGGTGTATCAACATAGATTCATCTTAATCACATATTTCTAAGCATATAGGGATCAAATCTATTGATATGCAAATATTTAACTTTTCTTCAAGTTTTTCACCTAAATAGATTGTATCCCTCCGTGGACTTGATATATATTTGAGATTAAGATGAATCTATGATGGTTTAATACATATTAAAGTAATTAAAATTATTAATATTATAAAACATGTTAAAAAATATTAATATATTTTTAATATATTGATATATTCGAGTAATATATTACTCCCTAAACCAATACATTGTTTTAGTGATATACTAATTGAATCTAGGGAAAACCAAAATAGAAAAAATTCAAACTAATATATATATTATAATATATTAAAATATATTAATATATTTTTTTTTTTTTTTTTTTTTTTTTTTTTTGGTAATTCTGAACCTTTTCGACTTGACAAGTGATTTCTTTGGTTGAGATGCCACGACCGAGGGGCATCTAAGTCATAAAAATCACCTGGGGATTGCGCCCTTCTTAAGCCACACCAACCCTTAACATATTGGATTTTGTCCCCGCACGTTTTGGACAAGTGACTTTAACATCACATAGTTTCATAACAATACACTCCATCACTGAATGTCCTACACCTTAGGGACAATTTCATTAATTTTACCATATATATATATATATAAAAAAAAAAAATTATTATTTTAATGTGTTAGTGTTCCATGGAACATCTCCCACATACTAGGCATTATTTCTCGACAAAATGAGATCCTCTTATATGTGAGCCATCAAACTAGATATACATACCCTACCCCATTCTAGATTTGAATGTATGACCTTTGAGGATAAAGTCCTTTGTATATATATTTTTAATTAATATATTAATTATATATTGATTATTTTATCATTTTCAAAGCCTCTTTGCATGGGATTTCTTTAAACCTCCTTTATTTAGGTGGGTTATTTTATATCTCCTTCCATTTTTCTTTATAAAATGTATTAATTATATTAGATTGATAATTATTGAGGGTGCTTACTGTTAGGCCAAAATTTTCATTTAAATATTGTGTTATGTTAGTATCTAAGGTAGTTTAGGTCCCGGTCTAAGGATCTCTCCTCCTGAGCATCTTTGTTTTATGCGAATGCAGCTATGTGAGACATCTCCAAAGCAAACCTAGAGATGTGGATCACAACTATGTGGAGGTGTTTCTCCTCACTAACCCCTAGATAAATCCCCTAAGAAGGTATGTGGTTCTGCTCAGAGGCAAATCTAGAACGAAGTGATGACCTCCATTCGAGAGTTGAGAAGAACTCCAGATGATTATCTAGTGGGAAAGGTAATATGATGAGTTAGACGTGCCTGTGACTAAGCACAAGTGAATGTGTGAAATCCTAAAGTGATGATTGCATCCTGTGTATCTAACAGCATGATGTATTAGCCTTCCTCGAGCAACAAAAGTTGAGAGAAGACTCTAGATGATTCTCCTGTATGTGAGGTAGTGGGAAAGAAGAGATGTAGAGGAATGCTCCTGTGGGACAAGCTACTGTGAACGGGTGAATATTTGGTTCTTCTATGTAATGAAGTGAACTAGAGATATGGAAATCCCTTTGGATGTTCCCCTAGTGGATGAGAACTAGTGGGTGTATCGTATCCTTTGCTATATATATTGCTCTAGAGTCTAATTCCTATCTACAACCCTAATTTTTATGTAAAGAGTACAAGTCTACCCCACCTTAATGTGTTTAATAATAAATGTAAAAGATAATTAATCTAGTTAATATTAATTACAATAATAATTACATATATCACTTAGAGAGGTCGACCATATTGATCCAATAGACACTTTGTTGATAGGATAAGTCTAATATAAGTAAAGGAATATTCTCCATTATGAAATCATATCCTTCATGGAGTTTGGAAAATTTCAGCAGCAGCATTATTTGGGAAAGGTGTGCACCCTTTGGGTGCTAGAGTTCTAGGGTTTGGCACCCTCTTGTGTGCTATATAGGGTTTATATTGGTGGTGAAGGTATTTGTCATTGAAGAATATAGCAAAGGATTTTATTGGCTATTTTCCTCCTTGTCAGAAGGGCTTCCTGTATATTTTGTGTTCTTGTGCATGGTGTTCTCAGGATCTGGTTTCTAACATTCTTATTTATGGTTACCACAAAATGAAAATTGAATCAACTACATGCTTAACCAGCTGCATTGAAAACTCGCCAACATGGTATCTGAGCATAGGTCTTGAAGATCCCAATGCACAAGTAAATTTCCAACCATTTCTCTCTCACTGTAGAAACCGCATCAATCTCCTAGGTTCCAATAATTATGTATGACCTCCTTCTTCTAAATTTCAACCCCACTTCAGTTGGACTAATTTTTCTGCAGGGAGGTATGACTCCCTTCAATGCAACTCTATTACCTTCACTGCACTCTCGCATTTTGAAAATTCAGATCCTAGATTTCAAGGTTCAATTTCACGTAAAATTCTCAGCTTAGGTTTATGCAACCTGGCCAAGGAGCTCTTCGTGCCTACCAATGTTGTCCTATATCAGTTATTTATTTTTGGTAATCATAAGTCCAATAAAACTAAAAATTTTACCTATCTCTTGTCCATTACGCTTTCATCCTGAAGGACAAAGGGTTTTCAAGAATCTGTACCATGATGAACACAAACTATGATGAAAGATAAGCTTGATCGATCAAGTAATTCCCATGTTCTTGGAAGACAATACATCAGAGGAAGACTTATTGTGGTAATACAGTGGTTTACTAGAGACAACATCAATGAATGGAAGGAATATTGATGTCAGGAAAGGAAGCCAATCACTTACTCAAGCCCTCACTTTGAAGGGACAACTTCAAAATAACAATGATGACAAAAGGTGACACTGTGACTATCTCTACAAGATATCAGAGGATAGAGATCCTCTAGGATCCATTGGATAAATCATATCAACAACATCCCTCCTCGGCATGCACTTGTATATATTATTTGCATCATTGTCGAGCTAAATTGCAGGTGGAAGGAACATTTGTTGAAGTCATGGATCAAGAGGGATCTTAGTGCATTGGGAGGAAAAAAACACTCAAATTAAAGAATCCGTGTTTGACGGTTGAAATTTTCATCCCTCTAACCTATATTTCTATAAGTTTTCTACACATTACAAGTAGGTGTTGTGGTTGTGATAACATTCTAAAATTGTTTTGATTCTAGAGGATACCTATTCCTTTAGGATATATTGTGGTTATTCTTTTGTTCTCTTGTTCCAGAGGGTTAACAAGAAAAAGTGTCTATTAAATCATAGGAGACACTTGACTTAGAGGGAGACAAAACCATTTGAGGAAGAGGAAGAATAGAACCATCATTGAGAAAATCAATGCTATAATGCATGATCAATATCCTTCTAGGATTCCAGGGTAGAAGCATGCATGACAATATATGTGCGTAACAAAAAGTATCCACCGTAATGGAGCTTGAGATTAAACACTTCAAGTTATTTAGGTGCCCAGTGTATCTTCATGTACCCATAGAGAATAATTCCAATATGGATCCTTTAGAAAGAAAGGATAGAATGAATCTTCAAAGACATGATCTAATAACTCCCACAAAGATAGATTGAAACAAGAAGAAAACATTTTACTTGATAAAGAGATAGTATTTTAAACACCCAGAGAATATGAGATGGAGATTGACAAGTGAGACAATACCTTCTCCCCGTTCAATGGTTTAGAGGGAGACATACATCACTCCAGTTGATCCAGGTTCTCCAGCTATTATGTTCAAGATATTGCAATAGGGCATGTTAACCCACCTAGGGACTCAATTTAAGAGGCAAAGAAACATTGCCTAATGGGCAATATATCGAAAGAAAAATTTATTTTTGAGCTATCCTTCTTTCATGAGCCACTTCATTGATTTCAAGCCTCATTTTCTTAGAGAAGAAACATGAGAACATGTATGGAAATATCCCATAATAGAAGAATACCAACATATCTTAAATAACGATGTATAAGATATTATTCGGGACTAGAAGGGAAGTCTCAGAACTCTCCAAGTGGACTTATAAGATCAAACATGCAAATTGATGGAAAGTGTTGAGAAAAAATAGATATTTAGCCAGAGGTTTCTCACAAACGTAGGGAGTTGTCTATGATGAGACACTGATCCAATAAGAAACTAATACCTTCCATCCTAATACCATCCATGAGTTGGAACTATATCAGCAGACATTCTGATGATTTGGATTTCATCATGTGTTAACATCCAAAATTTATATCACATTGTTTGTGATGAGTGCCTGATTTTGGTGACTTATTCATAAATCCTTGTTTTTGGATATAAGTAATCCTTGAATTCTAAATTCAGATGAATAATTTGAGGATGCACTACTTTGGGACAATAGTATGAAAATTCATGATATTTTCGATTCAATGAAAAATATACAAGAAAATATTAAAGAAGTCTCGCGATGATTAAGAATGAAAATCCCACCACAGATGGATTTAAAGAAAATATTTATGATCTATTCAAATGAGATTGATCCACATTACTTCATCGGATCACTGATGTATCTATTAACACTAGAATTGATTCATGCTGTAGTGAGTAGTGCTTAGTCATTTCATAAAATAACCCAGACAAACTCACCTGACAACAACAAACATGTATTGAGATATATTACAAGTAAGCATTGGATATGGTCTGATATAAGGACTCTAGTGTGAACTCTGAGCTCTGCGTGGATATGGCTCCATTCATATTGAGCGAAGCATGTTGGATTGGATGAGAAAATCTGGTTGATGTTCTTACCATGAAGGCTGCGATGTATTCCGATGTAAAAGAGTCTTGAAATCTTGTGGCCCTGAACACCACGTGTATAGGTGCACCATTGATGCTAAGGAAAAGTCTCACATGGCAAGATTCCCATTATACTTCCTTGACCATGAGATGGATCCTATGATGATAACCAAAGTTATGTGTAAAGATCTTTGAGAGCCTAGTGTTTCTTGATGGATTGAAAAATGATGAGATGAAACATCCTTATATGAGATATGATGTAGAGGAAAATAGGACACATACAAGACCTTCCTACACATGAGCATATTACGCACATCTTCACCAAACTAAATTGATGAAGAATTCTTTTCTAGTTGTAAGGGAGTATTGATGACTACAATTAAAAACAAAATTCGAGTACATCCACGTGAGACCTGGCATGATGAAGAACGCCTCCCAGATGAGAGGGAGTGTTGATGAATGAAACTATGTGACACATTCTCCAGCTTGCAAACCTGTGGATGTGGATCATTGCAACTATGTGAATCTTTCTACAGCTTACAAACCTAATAGAAATCCCCCAGGAGATAAGGTATGTGGTTCCCACCTAAGATATATATATAGAACATAGAGATAACTCCTCTCCATTCGAGAGTTGAGATAACAACTCCACATGATTATCCAATGGGAAAGGCAATCCGTTGAGTTAGATGTTCCCCGTATCGTGAAAGCAAAGGAACCCGTGAAATCCCAAACTGTTGGGTCCATTGTGATGTGAACATAAATGAAGATGATGTATTAGCCTCCTCCTCGAGAAGAAGAGGATGAGAAGACTCCAAATGATTCTCCCATGTGAGGGGTGCAAGTGGGAAAGAAGATTTGTAAAGCAGACGTGCCTGTGGACGAGCAATACGTGAATGTGTGAAGATCCGTTCTTTGTAATGTAGTGAACTAGAGTTATGACATCCCTGTGGATGTGCTCTGTGGATGAGCACATCTAGTAAGTATATCAGATCCCTTGTTATATATTGTTCAAGAGTCAAACCCTTCCTCGTAGGAATCCACTTTTATGGTAGAGGTCAGCCCCACCTTTAATGTGGATTAATAATAAATGTAAAATATAATTAATTTGTCTTCGATATTAAATATAATAATAATAACTATTATTATAATGTGACTTTAGAGAGGTCAGTTTTCATGTTGAGCCAATAGACACACTTCCTCGCTGATAGGGAAATTCCAATATAAGTAAAACAAGATTCCCATTGTGAAATCATATCCCTTCATGTGAGTTTGAAAATTTAAGAAAGTACATTTCTTTGGGAAAAGTTCACACCTCTCTCAATGCTAGAATTATAGGGTTTGAGAACACTCTTGTGTGGTAGGGTTTATATTAGTGGTGAAGGTCTTTCCTTAAATATTATAGCAAAGGATTTGGCTTGGTTTTCTCCCTTGTTGAGAATGGCTCAATGATACTTATTGTGTTCTTGTACATGGTGTTTTCCCTTGTGATCTTGGTTGTTGCAACATTCTTTCTTATGGTTAAGAACCAAAATTGAAATGAATCCATACGGATTAACCTAGCTTGTTGAAAAATAAACACTTTTGTATGGTCTAGAACCCTAGGAATTTTTCTTTTAACCATGGCTAGGTCCTTTATACACATCCTCTATGTGAAAAACCTTGGAATTGTTCCAATATATTTATTCTATGTAAGATATTCCCTCTACACAATATGTGCATTGGTTTAAGACCCAATGCATGTTCCTTACTCTCTTAAAACATATTTTATGGCCTTAGATATTAGGATTTTTCCATTGACCATGGTCAAGGAATTGAGAGTCAGCCCTTGTGTTGAAAACCTTGGCATGGTTCCCATATCCCACTTGTAGATAAAATGTTTCATCTACCCAACATTTGACGTGATTTAGGGACTCATGCATGGGCCTCTGATTACACTGAGAGGGGGTAGTCTCATTACAAAGGCATTCAAAAATCTTTTTTCTCCAAATAATCCAAGTAAGTTATATCAATGTATAATTATTATTTAGGTAATGAGAAGCAAGAAATGAACAATCACACATACACAATACCTAGTGTTTTAATGGGAAACCTAAACCGTAGAAAACCACGTAGTCAGCTTTTTTCTTATAGGTCTTTAAGAATCACATTCATTTGAAGCACCAACTTTTTGCTTTGTTTTCCAGCCTACAACTGAAAGCAGGCTCCAACACCCTAGTTTCTCGAGATACAACCTGACGGGAAGATCTAGCTCCCCAATTCTTTGGCTATGACTAGAAGGAGGCTACAACCCTATTTTCCCCGGCTACACCTAGCAGTGGTTAAGCAACTAATTTTTCCTTTTCCTTAATCCAACGCTCAGTAGAAGTAGAATGATGGAACCCTATCACACTATCACCGTGAGATATTGTAAACATGTATCAATAACATGAACCATGCATCAACATGCATCAACCTGTAATCAAAATATACCAATAACATGTAATCAAACTATACAATAAAAAAGAGAATCAACCATGCACCAACCTATACCAAGTAATTTGCAATCAACCCGTAATCTCATACCCAGTGTAAATCCAACCACCCAAGTATAAAATTCATCATGTTTCAAGTACCAATCAACTCCTGACTCCATCAATATGTACCCAACATCATCAACTATATTGACCTCATGTATGTGCCAAACCTATCAACTACTTGTCTAAACTATAAAATCTAACTTGTACTCAACCAAAATCCCTCATCACTCTATCATACAAATATGATTTGTAACTCTACAATAGGACCTCATGTGTATATGATCACTACCTACTAACCTTTCTTAACTTTAACAACAAGAGACTGGCTTCATCAAATGTTTCTTTAATCTCACAAGACTATTTTGGATTAGTCAACAACCCCAACTTGAAATAATCATAACCTTGTAACCTCCTGAATGAAAAAAGATATGAAGCTGATACACAATGTTCTTCAAGCAGGTTTTATAGAAATCGTGTGTCACTACTTGTAAGTTCTCATAAAATGAGTTATGGAAAAATGGCACAAATCTTATTGAATTCTTGGTTTATTATAAAGATGCATCTTGTATAGTGTGCCCCTCATGGAATATTTTTGAATTGATATGAAAATGTTACATGGAATACTAAATACTAATAGTAACCAACACATCCGGGTCTTTATTGACTTGGACTGCTATGAAGAATATGACGCTTTTAATTAGAACACTGTTTCACTTTGGCTTCGTGACTAGCCACAAACACTATTTTCCACTGAGTGTAACTCCCAAAAATAAATGACCCACAAGATAATTGTCTTACCACAAAGAAATTGTACCAAATCAATTCATCTGAGCAAATTATTATTATTGCTAAAATGGTTATATGACCTGTAAATAATATACCTGAAAAAGCATCATCAAAAGAATTTATCCTTGAATTCCAACCTCTTTTCTTCAATTTCTCCTTAGAAATTGCTTATATAATTATACCTTAGAAACCTATAGGTATTCAAATATTCTCACGTTTTAAAATGAGATATTCCTGGTTCGTTTCATTTTACCTCCAAGTAGCTTCCTTAAAAACATCTCTAGGTCACTTTGCCCACTTTCCTTATTTTAGGGGTTAACCCACTTCTAATTCTCCATTAAATTCTATTATTGAATTAATTTGTTTTATATTCACTTTGAATTATGGTACACCTATCACTACCTTATTATTTACCTTAAAATCTCTTAAACAACTCCTTTGACTACTTTGACCCTAGTTTCTAGATGACATACGAGGGTCCCCAACTTCGTAAGGACATACCCCAACCATGAGGGATTTATGTGACTACACATACCACCGTAATTGAGAATGACATGTACCTTATCCATAGAATAGTACACCAAAATATATCAAAAAATCATACTGCTATCCATCAAACAAACTTGTCTACACAATCTAAACTCCTGCTCTCCAACTCATGGCCATAACTCTCTAACCATGAGGAGTTGTGTGATGTTCCACATACCACCGTAAATGGAATGACAAGAACTATAAATATAGTATAGTTTCAATTCCACAAATTAATCAGGTGCATTCATCTCATTATTCCACAAATAAGCATGGGTTCTCTTGCCATACTTCTAGGATAACTCAATTGCGGAAGGGCCTTCCGATGCAGAGATTTCACCATAAGGGGACCACTGGAGTTCATCCATTTGTTCTATTATCAACCATGACAAGAAAATAATGAGCTATCTTTACATAAAGCAATCTTGGTCCATTACCCAACCTTTGAAGCACGGATTTCTTCAAGGGTTGACATCAATGACAAACAACCCAATCAACATGGCTATGACTCTTAAAAGTATCTTTTAGATCCCAATACCTTATCTTTCATCGCTAAACTATATCTAGGGACTCCAAACCCATACTTGGTGCACAAAACCTTAAAATGGTCACTATACCAAATTTGTGAGCCAAAGTTTTTCTCTACAAGGTCTATTTTGTGGTTAATTAGGGAATCATGCATAGCCTGCAAGATTTATAATATATCTTAGGTCCCATGAACTTATTTTTTATCCCCAAACAATGATGAATAAGGCCCATAGACCTATCCATGGTGTAGAAAAACTCAAAATGGTGTCATGTCCAACTTTTCCCCATATCTAATGAATGGCCCATGATCCCTAAAAACAATTTGGAGGGTAGCATGACCCATTCTTATTATAATACATGTGTTTTGTGGAAAATTACAAAATATATAAGATACTCATGGGCACAACACTTTTATTGATATCTCCAAAAAAATGTGTTCATATTTTATGCTACCATGCTAGTGTTGAACTAGAATAAAGATTGATGAAGTATAGCTAGGGCCTTAAAAACCTATAAATATTTCCTATAAATAATTTGTAAGCCACAAATTATCTTTACATGCCTTTTCTGGTGGTTAATTAGGGCCCATGCATGGCTCGTGAGCTTTAGAAACATGTTTTAGGCCCCATGACTGTATTTTTTATCCCAAAACCATCATCAACAAGGCGCACAAACCTATCGATGGTGTAAAAAAACTCAAGTTGTGTCATATTAAACTAGTGCCCATAACTAATGGCAGGTCCATGATCCCTTGAAACATTTGGTAGTGTGGCATGATCCATGATTATTGTACTACATGTGTGTTTGTTAAAGTTATTACATATAAGTTATCATAAATCACAACACTTTCCTTTTACATTTTAAAATGTGTGCATGTTTTATGCTACCATGCTAGTGTTGTACGAAATGAGAATAGCCATGCATTTTGAATTCAAATACTGTCATACATAAATGTAGCAACATTTGAATCAATCAATTTAATATGTTCCCAAAATTGTGTAGGTTTTATGCTATCATGCTAGTGTTGCATGAAATAAAGAATACATATGCATTTTAGATTCAACATTGTCATGTCAATCCAAATGTAGAACATATTTTAAATCAATCAATAAGAATATGTTCCCAAAAAAATCTCATTGCATTTTCTTAAAAAATACTAACTTTGTGCACCCACCTTAAATCTCATGACATTGTTTAAAGAATAATAACTTTGTGCACCCACCATACAATGAGATATTGAACCTTTCAATTATTATTTCTAAAATGATTTGAATTTTAAATTATTTTCATTAAACCCATTTTATAATATTATTTTTATAAATATGACTTCATTTACTCACTTAAAAAAATTAAATACATCATTAATAATAAATATTTTAATCTATACAATTAACTCAATATATAAATAGAAGTGAAACACATTAAACACACTTTTCTATATTGTATTGAAGTTGATACTAAACTCAATACATACATGGAAGTGAAACATGTTCAATACACTTCTTATGCCAAGCAGTCCCCACGATAATCGAAACCAACTAAACTCCTCAAGGATTTTTTCTCCAATAGTATGACTTAATAATTGATGACTAAGGTCATGATCATTAAATAATAATATCACTTATGATAACTTCAGATATGACAACAACAACAACTTTGAGTAAGTTAATTCATACAATATCTTGGAATCGATATTCAATACAAGCTCTACCTATAATTATAGCATTGAGAAAAAGGATTATTGAGATGAAAATATTATTACGAGATTGAAACAATTGTAAATGAGTCAATCTTTGAATATGGGATAAGAAAAACCTCCTCCTGGTTCTTTCTTGCTGCCCGCTATTCTATATAGTGATAAGTCTAGAGATGTAGATTCTCTGCGGAATCCTAGACAAAGATAGAGGGAAAATACAAAAGAATTTTATAACCTATAATATCAAAATGAAAGAATAATTCTATCCCATCCTCTAGAGGAAATACTTTCCCATTGAGAGAATGGCTATGACTAGATACCTAAATTGGGTGTTTCTCAATTCCTAAAATGTTATGGATGAAAGAGTGTGTCACCCATTGACACCAAGAAGGTTGAAGATGAAAAATATTTTTCTTAGATTTGTCCAAATTTATACCTGTGACATGTTAATTTAAAATATTTACCACACCACCAACCTTCCAACCTTTAACTCAACAAACTACATGGTGATGGTAGAAAGCCTTAATATTTTTCCAGCATATAAACAAAATTCTAAAAGTACAAGGTAATCCCTTGACCTCTCCATATATATCCCATAGACCAATTGGTCTCAATGGACGCTAATCATCATCAAATTAATGAAGAAACACATTCAACACACGTCTCTATATTGTCTTGAAGTCGATACTACAAGAAAAAAAGGTATCTTGAAGTTCTGGCTGCAGAAAGCAAAAAAATATGAATATAATGTAGAGTTTGAATATATTTTTTCATCATTATTGGTAGATATTTTGAATTAAACTCTATGAATATTTTTGAAATTTCCTATGTTTTGAGTGGACACTAAGAAGGTTGAATATGAAAATCACTTTCTCCTTTAGATTTTCCATCCTATGCCCATTATCTCAATTTCAAAATATTTGTCACACTAACAACCTTTCTAACCTTTTAATTCAACAAAACTAAGGATGATCTTGGAAATATTTCCTTAATGATTTTCGAAAATATAAACAAAATTCTAAAGAACTACATATAATCCCTTAACCTCTTAAAGGTCTGATAGAAAAATTTGGTCTCCTGGATGTTAATCATCATCATCATATTAGTGAAACACATTCAACACTTCTCTACATTTTCAGTTTATACTAGAGGAAAGTAGTAAGTAAAATTTGAAGTCGACACTAAAGAAAAAAGAAGAATAAGTAATGTGAGTATGTAAGTTTTCATATTTTGTCATCATAGTTGTAGAGATTTATGGAACTACAATCAGATGAATATTTTGAAATGTTCAATGTTTCGAGTGGACACTCCTCCCATATTCAAGAAGTAAGATCGGAATTATAAATCATGCGTTGTATAATCTTTTTAGGTGCTCAGAAGAAAGGGTTGAAGTTCTAAAATATTTTAGGGGTTATTATTCCTTATTCTTTCAATTTTAAAATGTCCATAAATCATTTATGCGTGATAAGAAATGTTTTATTCATTTAACGAAGAGAAACTCTTTGACCAAGAGAAACTCTTTGGTATAAAATAAAGTAACCAAAATTGTTTTTTATTTATTTAAATTTTTTAATAAATCTTTATTCGTGATAAAAAATGTTTTAGTCATTTAACCAAGAGAAACTCTTTGGTATGAAATAAAGTAACCAAAATTGTTTTATTTATTTTGATTCTTTTAATAATTAAGATGTTATAATTTTTAAAACAAAGACTATGAAACAAAATAAACTATAAAGTAGGAGATAGCACATTTAAGTAAATTATTCCTTTATAATGATTAATATATACTATATGGTATATATCTTTAATATGTTAAAATTTTGAAAGTTTGAGAAACAGAAAATGGAATTTTATAATTTTATAAAAAAATTAATAAAACAAAAAAAAAAAAAAAAAAAAAAAAAAAAAAAAAAAAAAAAAAAAAATTTTACAATTTTTTTATTTGAAATATCTAATTTGTTATATTTTGAAAAGAATTTTCAAAAAATATACATGTACATTAATAATAAAATACATGGTTTAGTTTCTGTAATTTTGCTAGTTTAACTGCTAAGTTGTGGGTTTCGCTTATTAGGTGACCTTAGTTCAATACTTATTGGTGAGTTTATTTAGTCGTAGAGGAGACACCCAAAGCAACTAACCATACTATATTGGATGGCCTACTTATCATGCATCCTTGGGTGATTTTATATGCATCCCCGAGGATTTTGATAAATTAGATGCCCCTTGTTGTGATTTCCTAACCAATTAAAAATATGAGAGCATTTGGAAAAAAAAAAATTGATTTTTTTTTTTTTTTTTTTTTTTTTTTATATTTTCAAATAAAAAATAAAATGAAAACTTTTTTTTTTTTTTTTCAATATTTAAATATTATTAAAGTAAGTTAATAAATTAAGTGTCCTACAATTAAAAACTTTACAAACCTTCGAATGATTAATAAAATATATTATTAATTAATTTAAAAAAAAAACAAATTGATTAAGAGACTTCCTTCATCAAATCAAACTCTAATTGTTTCTTTATAATTTGTTTTTGATGTCTCAAACACCACTATCCCATTGGAGGTTTCAAGTGTTTATCTTCCATATACATGAAAATGTTTGCATAGTTTTCCTTTAAATGTCAAGCCCTCGAGGCTTCACAAGAGACTTGTAAGCCAT
>SNQJ01S0171168.1:0-20559 GCA_010110895.2 Picea sitchensis | reverse complement strand
ACCAAGAAATTTCTCACTAGAGATTTGATCCCTCGCGATGTGATCCGAATTGGATCATTGTATTATTTTCCATCTATCTCAATCCTTTCAGAGTGGAAAAAATTGGAGGATTCAGCCTGCAGGGCCATTTTAGTGGCAGGTCCTAGTTTGGAAAATTGGGGTTTAGAACCTTTCAGAGCCATTTTGAGGGATTAAATGATTTTTTTGGGGGTTATGGTGTCTAAATATTGTGCACACCCCCTTGATAGTATTCTACACTCCGATACATTTCTATTGGTGCAAACCTTGCATTAATCAAAGTTCGTATGCAAAAGTTATGCCTCCCACAAGTTGACCTACCATGTTGACCACCATGGTACGAGAGGATGCCACATCAACCCCTGTTACTCACGCATATGGGGCTAACCATGTATGTAATTTCAATAAGATTCTATAAGGTCCAAAACCATACCAAAATTGAAGGTTGAGAAAGTAAAAAACCTACCCCTAGATGGCTATCAGGCTAAGTTAAATACCGAGCCACTAGGAGGAGAAATGGGTTCCATTCTTTTGCATTGTATCTTGTTCCATATCCAAGAAAAACATCTGAGTGTGGTATTTTGTGAGTATAACAGAGAAGGAGAGATTTGGTAACAACCATACAAGCCACAGGTCAAGGGAAACTCCACAGAGAGTTCTTATTTCTTTATACTTGCATCATTTCTATACCAGAGAAAAGAGAGAAGAGCAACCTCACCTTCTAGCTGAGTTTTCTCCTGTATTGGGTTTTCCAGGTCATATATTATGTTTATTTGTGTATAGTGTGATTTTATTTTATGTTTCTCTATTTTCCTCATTTTATCTATCTCATAAGTAGAAAAATCAGTAACTAAATATTCTGAAAATCTAAAGGAAAAATAACCTTAATAATAAAGATTTCAGTTATTTATCATATCTATTGTGAGGAACTGTTCCAGTGGAATATCCACGATAGATTGCAAATAAAAATGCTTGATATATCCAAAGTTAATATGTATCTAGTTTAGTATATATGTTATCCCATAGTCTAAATGTTCTATGAAATTGAATTTTTATAGGCAATCAAAATAACGAGAATGGAAACCACTAAAATCTGGCAAGAATAATTTTGGATTCATGGATTGTAGATATCAATAATTAACATTGCAAAATCAAGTTGTGGTAGGGGTATTTGAGGGAACTGAATCCATTTCCGCATTAAAAACAATGCAATTTAGACAATTCAAAATTGCAATTTCAATAAAGATTTTATGGTTAGATTCCAGTGATAACAAACTGGAAAAAATCAAAATCATGGAGAATTTAGCAATCTTCTATATGTTATTCTAGTAGTCCAAATGTCTGATGAAATGACTTTTTTCCATTGTTTAGAATAATGGGAGGGGAAATTGCTATTTTGTCCTAAAATCCAACATGATTCATTTGGATTGATGTAGTCACATATATCAGATGTTAACATTGCATAATCTAATTGCAGTAAGGGTATTCAAGGGTGTTGAATGTGCTTTTACATTAAAAAAAACAATTTCATCATTATTGAAATTTCAACAAAGATTTCCTAATCAGATTTTGATGATGAAAAAACAAAAAAAGGTTGAATTCATAGAATAAATATCCTTATTCTATGTTATTACCTTTATTTCTCTTACCTGTAACATTTGAGTGGTTGTATTAGGAAACATTTCCAATCCATGTGTAACCTACATAATGCAACCCATCACATCATAACATGGCCATTTTCTACATCACTAAGGTTGGTCAGACCCTCAATTGATTGTTTGTAGGGTGGAATAACTATTCATTTATTACTTGAGCCACTCACGTGGGAAATCCCTTGATATCGGTGTGACCCTTGTAAACCAAGAAAACAACTAGTATGTGGCTCATAAATGCACATGTTCTTTCTTAGATGTCATGGTGAGTATGTGTGGACCTAGTTGGAACTCTCGTATTGATAAATGAAAATCAATTGGCCTTCCTTAATTCCCTCTGAGCTCACCTAAAAGTTTCTCATAGAGCTATACATGTGATCACCATAAGAGTCATCAATTCAATATACCAAATTGCATATTCATGCCATTAATACACTATACTATGTAGAGAATAAAACTATGGAAAGTGGGTTTTTAATTTATCTGTGTGACTCAACAATGTATATTTTGAGTGATCTACACGTGCTCGTGGGAATGTTCCTTTTAAAGCCATGTGGATTGACCATAAGTGAAGTCTCAACCACTTTCGACACATTTATGACAAAAATTCCATCACGAGTACTCTCAAGTTGAGCTATCAAGCAACCTCAAACTTCTTTGAATTCAAGGATAGTACCCTAAGTGGTTCCATGTCCACTCAGACATGGGAAGCCACACCCAAGTGACACTTATTTCTTACTTGGAACTAGTTTTTACTAAGCTTGATCAAGGACTATAAAATGATTTCATGCGCATCCATAAAAAATATAGAAGCAAAAGCATTGTTTTGTTGTTTGAATGAGTTTTGGAAAATCCTCTTTCCCAAGGCCTCATTCTTGCATCCATAGCACCAAGCTAGTGCATCGAACTTCTCCTATTTGGAGAGTTTTTTTCACCTTATTGTTCAATCAGAGAGAGATAAGGTTCCAAGGGACATAAAAGGACCCTCCCAAGGAGGAGAAGGAGATCCCATTTGGTCATCCCAATCCTCTATGGTGTTATCAACTTGGTCTTTTCCATTGGTATGCAGTTATTCCATGTTTATTTTCTATTTGTGCCCATACTTGTTATATGTATGCTTTATTTTATTTATTTATTACACATGGATGCTTTGTGAATTTGGTTTCATTCTAACATGCTAATTGTGGTGTTACTTTTCCCTAGTTAACACTTAATTGTTTTTTTTTTCTCACTCAAGTGATGAAAAAGACAAAACAAATTAGCGACTCCACCTGTTTTCTAAGTCAAAATTCTTCTTGCTTAGGCTTGTGGAGCATATTATTTTACTTTTATTGTGATGCATGTTTAAAAAATAACCCAATCATGGGTTTAAACCAATCTTTCAAACCCCCATCACTATGGAGCTTGTGTGTAATTTTTCTATCTGTGGTGCCACACTCTGCACGAATTTTTAAAGAACAAAAGTGTAGAGACATGCAAGTATCGTCTATCACAACATTTATTTCTTGTGAGATATGTGCCAATCAGTTCATCTATCATCACTATGACTCACATGGATCATGTTTCTTCCTAGATCACATATTTGTTTCACTTCAGCCTGCCAATAAGGGTTAAGAGTTAAATTAAATGTTCATTGCAATCAACAAAAAATTGGTTTTAAGTTAATTCTTGCGTAGAGGATAGCTAACTTAGATTGGTAGAGAACATAAAAGAACCAAGTTTTCTTTTTCCTTGCCACGTGGATGGCCTCCTAAGCACACGACTTTGTTAGTTTATTTTTTTTCTTTCATCAATCATTTTTGGGACTATGATATTCTCTTTTCTACCTTGAGTATTATCTTCACCTCACACACTCTCGAGTGATCTTGTGGATCAAAAAAAATTCTAAAGTATTTCTCCATCTCCCTTGTTTATTTCAAAACACATAGGAATTAAAATCAAAAGTTTGAAAGTAAGCACCCCTACATCTACACATATTTCTTATTTGTTTGCAAAGTAAGGACAGTAGGGAGTTTAAAGTGATGAAAGGACCCCATATATCCTCATCTTTTCACAATATAGGGGATTTTTTATTTTTTCAAATAGAACATTTAGAGAGTTAAAGGTTATGAAAGGACCCCATATGTCCATATATTGACAATCTAGGGCTAGTTCTAATTTCAAGTCATTTAGAATTTTGTAAGGTTACAAATCACACTTAGTGTTTAATTAGGAAGTTGCAAGTGCCCCACAATGCCCACATGCACCAATTTCACACATTAATATTTTCACACTTCACACTTGCACCCCATTGCACTCACACACATTAAGGTATCCAAAGTTCATCTGTGTCAAGTATGCTCTTCTCCTTGTGCCCAAAAGAGATCTAGGGGAATTATAAAAACTAAGGAGTCCTAAAGATCCTTAATTCACACCTTTAAGAGAATAGATTGGTATATGAGCCCAATCCTAAACTTAAAAAAAAAATCCTCCCTTGCGAGGTCATACTTTTGTTTTTAGTTTAGGTTAGGATTTCGGGGGTAGGCATCCAAATAGCCCCTTGTTATCACTTTTCGTTGGAAACATAGAAGTTGATTGTTTAGGGTACTTCAATCCTTCATTTTAAGTGTGTTACACTAAGGCAAGGAGATAACTGTGAAAGGGAAAAGGATTAGGTTCGGTTTTTCTATGTGATCCTTTTTGAGCCACCTAGCTCTTGTGAGGTTTCCCGGCCCATGACCTATTTTTTAGGTTGAGAGTCCACTTCCCATACTTGAAGGAGGTAACCTAGTGGCCAAAAACTAGGATTTATACAAAGGTGGTGGTTGTGGGTTGCAACTGCACCTAGAGCCCCTTGTTATCACTTTTCGTTGGAAACATAGAAGTTGATTGTTTAGAGTACTTAAATCCTTCATTTCAAGTGTGTTGGCACCAAGGCAAAGGAGATAACTGAAAGGGAAAAGGATTAGGTCTAGTTTTTCCTATAATCCTTCTTGAGCCACCTAGCCTCTGGTGAGGTTTCCCGCCCATGACCTATTTTTTAGGTTGAGAGTCCACTTCCCATACTTGAAGGAGGTAACCTAGTGGCCAAAAACTAGGATTTATACAAAGGTGGCAGTTGTGGGTTGCAACTGCACCTAGGTAAAATTTTGAATGACTATTGGGAAATGTAGCCGCCCTCTGAGACATGCACCCTTTACCCCTCATTATAATTAATCTTTAAAACCTTCATTAGCCTTAATTCTGGTGGGTTCATGCCCCATTATAAAAATTGAAAGCTCCAATGACTTTGAGAGGAAAGGAGCTAGGCATTTTAAGGACACATGCATTTGTTTTCATTTTCTCAATGGAAAATATTCCATCCATGACTCAAACATTTGACTTCTAAATTTTATATATGTATGTTTGTTGTATCCATTTGATGCTTACCACATTCAACATTGTTCTTTGTTAAAGTAGGCTATATTTATTTCAAAAGCACCAATTAGTTGTCTTTCACTTAATAAATCACACACACATTTGCTAGTCTAGAACCATAGGGGACCCATTACCTCCCGACATTCTAGACACATGCTCATCCTTCCACCAGTATTGGGAGGTATCCCTGGTATTACCGCTTCACTTGTTCGACCTCCCCACTCACCTTTACATGCAACGATGATTGGTTTAGCCTTGCTTGGGCTCACCTTGCTGGTTGCAACTACCCAAAACAACTAGTCCAGTAGCCCTCCCTCACCAAGAACCAACTCTCTACACTCAACCATGATGGAAGGACCACAAAACCTACCATATACGGCTTCATTAAATATTCATGATTCGACGAAGCTCACCAATGATCCCATCTTACATGATGCCACTTGGCCACCCATGTTGACCAATCTCCCCTCCGACATTCCTAAGTTTGACAAGAAGTTGGGTGAAGACCCAACCAACCATGTCACGACTCCTTCACTACAAGGAGAATACCTTCTAATGGAGGTTTTTATAGAACCTCCCCAAAATCTTATCCCTTCTCTATTTATAGCATAGGCAAGTGACCAAAGGTTTTGCGGAGGTTTTTTTTTACCGGTGTGCATGTAAGGTACACACTCATCAATGCACACATACACAATTAATTCCTTGGTTCTTAATTGTTCAAAATCACTGTCATAAGTTATGCACAAAATAACACGCATCAATCAAATCACAATCAAACATGAATCTTGCCCACAAAATACTGTTTAGTGCACTATAGGTAGGGGTAAATACAAAATGAAAATAAAAATAATTTTCATTGTTATAATTCATCTTGTTCTTCCAAATCTCAAGAAAGCCATTGATGCCTCACTCTCCTTCCAAAGACTCCATGTTTCTGGTGCTTTACATAGAGTTGTAGAGCTCCACTAGTAGATCCACACATTTCCAAAATTTTGGAAATTACTATGACCTCATTTTTATATCAATGGTTGAACCATGCCTCCTTGGGACATAAGAGTCTAGGTAAATTATTTATTACCTTCCTATTCTCATTTTCATCTAATTAGAAATCAAATCATTTGTTTGAAATTTGGTCATTTTTCAATTATTTTTTCCTAAATTCACATGTGGTGCACTTGAATGCTTTGGCTCACCCCAAAGCAATGCATCTTGTGTTAAATTCATAGTAAGCACCACCACCATTGCGTCTAATATAAATGTGTGCACCGGTGCCATTCAAAGAAGAGAACCTATGGATAATTTTAAAAAAAAAACAATGCATCTTTTGTTATGCCCCTCACCCAGTGCATCACTTGTGATGCCCCGCACCCGATGTGTTATAAAGATAAACACGCACTAAACAACATATCAGTGCTCTTGGAACACTGGATCCCTAGATTTAATTAAGTGCACAACTACGTTTACAACTAATAAAACTTAATTTATCGCTGCAACCATTTTAACCAAATATTAATCGATCTTGCTAACAAACGACACCGACACATATTGCCTGAGTTTTCATAGTGTGGTGTCTCATTGGATACCCCATTACTAGTGATATATTAATCACAATGAACCACTAAACAAATCATTGGTGCTCCAATAACACAATATCACCGGTGCGTTCATAGTAACACACGTGACCGTAAGCTGTAATAAAACATCGAATCTAGCTGTGCCCGTGAGGGTCCAATAAAATGCACTAGTATTGTAAGAGCACATCACCGGTAGACAAATATTTCAAAATATATTAGTACGATGCATGTTATGGGATGCACCATTAAAGCACGTGGTGGTGTGACAATAAACAAGGAGCACCGGTGCATAAGCACTGACAGTACAAACCAATGTTGTTAAAAGAAAAGCATCGCGATAAGTTTTAGAAAATAAACATAGTAGTGTATATTTTGTGAGGCCCCATATCCAAAGGCTTTTATGAAATATAATCTCCAACACTCAACAACTTTCTCAGTGCTTGGTAGATCTGGCACACGAGCTACTTTAACAAAACAAGATCAATAAGTTTTAGGCACATAAATAAAGAAGGAGTAGCATCCTGTTAACCAAATGCATCAGATATTAAAAGAATAGCACCCCAGAAAAAATATTGAATGATCTTATAATGTCGTAAGCATCTCATTTGATGCCCTATTATCAAAAGTGCTCTACACAACCCAAATACACTACAAAACGTGAAATTGGTTCTCCAACAATCAGAGCACCAATCTGCTCATATTAAGAAATCACAATCATTAATTTGAATAAACACTTAATCTTGATGTTCCTTTAGGTACAAGAAACAAACCAGTGTTGTAAAGAGCATGGCTTCATGCCGAATATTTCCTGCCAATTTATCAAAGGCAAAGAGGTCTTATGGGACACATGAGTAAAATACTTGGTGATGCGACAAGAAATGTGGTGTGTGACAACAACAACACATCATGACGATGTTATTTGTCTTATATAGAGCACTATTTGTGATGGGTAATTATTGTTTTAGGCACATCGATTACTTTGCAAGAATTAATTTTATTATTTGTTAAATACAAGCATATATGTGTGTGTTTTATACCTAATCTTATATATGTGTTTGTGTGTGTGTGTGTGCCTAAAAATATTTAAGGTTTCTTGTGAATTAGAGACTACTAATTTATGAGAGGAGGAGTGGAAAATAAAAACAGGCTGAACGCATTACTTGGTACCTTAGTGGAAAGCTAGAGAGAGGAGAAGGGTTGTTCATTCACCCAGCCTATAGAATAAGCATGCTCCTTTGATGGATGGCCTTCTGTAGGTATTAGGAGGGTACATCCCTTAGAGGTAACTCTTCGTTGTTATAGAAGTTTATTTGTCATTGATATTATGACCGTTTAAATAAATTTAGGGTCGGTCTCGATTTGTGGTATCATTCCACGAAGGAGGATGTTTATTTAATCACTTGGTTGTCTAGTAGGGGGGAGGATTGGCCCCAGTTCCCTCATCTACCACCTGGTGTTTCATGAGAGACCTAACTGGGAATTTGCATAATAATTTAGATGTTTTTTTTTTTTCCTTCTGATTCTAGGTGTTCAGTGGTAAGATGGATGAGTTCATTTCATAGAGTGGAGGTTAGGTGCCTTTGTTTTATTATCTTGGAACTACCACACTCTAGCTATGATGGAAAACAAATTGGTTTCCATTTGATGCATTATGTAGATATTTTATTTCATAGGCCTCGATTGATTAGGTGGTCGGATATTGTTTTGAGACAATTTTATTTTTGCATTGGATCATTGTTGTATCATTTTGAATGGGAGGATATTATTACCATTAGTGTTTGAGTTATTTACATTATTTTTTAGAGGGTCCATGTCACTCAACCAAGAAAGTAACCTCTTTCTTTCTAGGCTTATGTTTGATGTGTGTATGCGCAAGTGAGTGAAGTTGTTGCCCAAGAAAGGCCAGTTGGATTTGTCATGTACTCCAGTAGGTACAAATGTATGCAATTTTTTGTCTAGAGAGGACAATCTTATCCTCGATATTGTACAGTAGTTGTATGCAAGGATGGATTGGAAAGGATGTCCAAATATCCTATTTACAACATTCGAGACACCAGATCATATAGGTAATATTATGGTTATGTTTTGATAAATCTAGTTGCATAATTTTTTTCATATTTAACACGTTACGTAATTATTGTACAATTTTTTTTGGATTATCTTTTTATTATTATTTTCATTTTTTGTAAAATCATTGGCACATGTTGGGGATGATCCCTCCCAACAGGTTGAGGATATGGAGGAGGTAGAGGACCATCTCGGAGTACATAGACCTTGCATGCCACACAAGTCGAATCGAAGAGTCTGGATAGAGGTGGAGGACCTATGTGGTTTTATGGTTAGTCATGGAGTGGTACTCGCATCAGTTAAAGAGATATCACGAGTACCAAATATGTCTACAATATGGATGACTCTAACTCATGACATGATGTTATTGATGCATCATATTGTCGATGTCATCAACCTCATCAAGAGGTTGAGGGATATTTCTCATGATTCTACTCCATCCGCCTCATCACCAGATCGATCCACATCCTCTACTCCACACCACATGGTCCTCTCCTCCTTCTTGTTCTTCTCCTCCACATGTTTCTACACCATCCACATATGATCCTCCTCCTCCCCTCCACATTTTTTATTCCATCCATCTGATCCTCCTCCCCTCCTCCTCGCCCTCCCCCACATGTGTCAACTCCATCCACATTCAATCCTCCTCCCCCTCACCCTCCACATGTGTCAACTCCATCCACATTCAATCCTCTTCCTCCCCCCTCCACATGTGTGTCTGCACCATCCACCTATCCTCGTTCTTCTCCTCCACATGTTTCACCATCCACTAATCCTCCTCCTCCTCCTCCTCCACTTATGTCACCATCCACCGATCCTTGTCCTTCTCCTCCACATGTGCCATCATCCACTGATTCTCCTCCTCCTCCTCTATATGTTTCACACAATTTTGATGCTTTGGACACTATGTTCACATCGGGTACTGCTGCACAGGTTGATATTGATAGAGAGACATTTGATAGTTTATTTTTGTCGACATTTCTTTCTGAGATAGGTATTGATAAACCCTCTTCCTCTAGTAGCAAAGACATTGATGCATCTAGCTCTAGTGGTAGACCTATCTAGTAGTGGTATGGATTGACACATATATTGATTGTTTTATATTTGACTTGAGATGTATATATGACATGTTTATTGCAAATTTTGTTGAGATGTATGTTTGACATGTATATCGCTCATGTATATTATGTTTTTCATATAATGTTGTGGTTGTTGTTGTTTGATTTATAAAATGTGTTATGAGTATGCTAATGATTAACATTATTAATGATTTCTCTATTTTTAAATTAAATTTGAGATGTATCATTCATTTAAATTTGCAGTTGCTATATAATGTTTAACTTTAGTTTCATGAAATTATTTGATTTGGATTGTGATTGCAAAAAGTTATAACCATTAATGCCATATAATGTTCAACTCTTCTTCAAGGTGAATTGTTTGTTGTCCAGCAAGATACAATATGTTGATTAAACGTATTTAGAAACTAAAATACTTAAATTGAAATGATTGTGATTTGAATAATTATGTCTTTTTCCTATATTGTAATAATAACATTATAATATAATTATTCACTAATAATAATAATAATAATGACGACGTAATAATAATGTTGTTTTTTTAAATTTTATTATCCAAAGATTACAAGACAAAGTTATAATATAATTGTTTACTAAAATCACAACTATTATATTTTAATTTTTCCAAGATTTTATTAATTTATATTACCCAACTTTTATAATATTATAAATTTATTTAATTAAATTTAAAATATTAAATATAAAGAATAATAATAAATTTTGATCTATACACTTTCCATGAAATGGTTTCACAAAATCTTACTCTATTAATAACTTTATGAATCTTCTATTAAAAACGTAAGTATTAGTTGAATCTTCTAAAAAAAGTATGCTAAGTAATGCATTTCGTTGATTTTGTATTAAAATGTATGCAAATATTGGATTTGGTTAATGCATGAAATAATCAATTTGAATAATTACTCATATGAAATGTTATTTTTTCATCTATTTTAATGATAAAGTTGTAATAGTTGTTTATTAAATTTTTAATAGTTATATTTAATAAATTTTATTATTTAAAAATTATAATTAATTAAATTTAAATTATTAAATATGAAAACAAATTCATTAATAATAATGAATTTCGATTTTTGTTTTCAATTATTGGCTTCCATGGTAACAATTTATATCCAAACTTTCTCTTTACCTCTCTCCGCCTATCTCTCTCTAACTCAGCATGCTAATCTCCTAAGAACTTTTAAAAAATAAAATATACTTAAAATAAATATTTACTATTGTATTATATCAATATGTCAACAACTTTGTGATATATCAATTAATTCTTAGTAATTCAAAGGTTAACATAAACATATGTTAATACAATAAAACATAAATTTTCTATAATAAATAATAAATATGATAATAAAAATATATCAAAACCACATCTTATGCTTGTACTATTTAATATATTTTCAATATGGTGCTTGTAAATGGTGGTTAAATTTTCATATCCAACATTATAGAATGAAGAAGAAAAAAACCATAATTGTCCATTATAAATACCCATAATAAAATGGCACATCCACAATATAAATGTTGAAACAAAGCATTTACATATCAGTCTTCTTTGCCATCACCTTGATTATCTTCCTCACTTGGAACTATAACGTTGTTGTTCTAAAAAATATGTTTAGATCTCGGATCATGTCTCAATACGAACCACCAATCCCCATTTGGGTTAAAAAACACTTGGTTGCAATGTATTGGGAAAACATAAGACTCCTTAGTTTCAACCCACTTTTTTTAGAGTTAATACATATTATCCCACTATCACGATATTCCTTTAGATTTGTCCAGTCGAAGGTAACCCACCACTTGCAACAAAAAATAACACATCGAAAAGATGAGAAGTTCACTTGCATTATCTCTTGTATCTTTCCAATGTAACTTAACTTCCCTTCTGTTAGGTTTTGATCATGGTGGCTAGCACGACTAGATTGGTCTAACTCGACCTCCACTCCATATTCTTCTGTGATGTGTCCATCATTAGCATACACAGTGAGAAAATGATTTCCATATGCCCACATAGATGGGAACAAATGCACCTGTAAAAATGTGAACAAAGGACAGTGTCATATGTTTAATAACCGAAGCATTAATAAAAACCGCATACATGTTACAATTCAAATGTGCAATATTATAAATTGAATGTGGTACTTAGAGAGGTTATTACAGAGTTGTTGCACCTAGTCCCTATGTTTAGTGCATCCGGATCTTCTTCACATGGGTTACAACCAGATACGACATATTTCTCTTGTATCTGGTCAACCACCCAATTGTTGGGACATAGTTTTGGCATATTTTCTTTTAAATGATCAAGATAAAGCATGCTTCTACCATTTAATTCTCTGAATGATTTCCTATCACTGCCCCATTTCCTTCTTTTCTCTTCATACAACACAACCCATGGTCACATTTCCTCCACGTTGTAAAGAATGAATTTATTGATGGCATCAATTTCTAAATTCATTGATGTATACAAGAATTCAAAACGAATAGTATGATATCAAATATACATTATCAACTTCAATGTAAATAGTTTCACTGCACAAATTTGGAAAAATATAAGTGATTTACTCTTTATCAAGCACCTTTTTCCATTCACTTGGAGTAGCTCCCCATCCCTTTTTTCCTCCTCTTTTTGATCATCCCAAACCATTGCCCCTGGTGTGTCTTCAATTTTCTTGATGTACTCACTAGCATAATAGAATGACTCATATACTATGTACCCCTCTTCCTTAGAGCCCTCAATGTTTTCCCTTTTTCGAACAAACCCCTTGAATTTTTTCATGTACCTCTCTAAGAAGAACATCCAATGACATGAGAGGACGCTATGATCCATATTTATGAGAGGAACAAAATGAAAACATAGATTTATAATATTAACACAAATACATAGTGAATAATAACAAAGATACAGTAAAACTTGACTTCTCTTAAATAAGAAATATGTTGAAACTGTAAAATGCATATTGAAACAAACTTGCTAGAATGGTGGCATCTTATCTGTGATAAGAGATGTGATGGCTACACTCATTCACAAGAAGATGAGTAAAATGAGGCTCTAAAATCCTTTTTACAATAAAAATGAATTACAAAACGATAAACATCCAAAACCTAACCCTAGGAGATGAAGCACCAAAAGTCATGTGGGCCCCGTTGGAGTAAGTTGGTACATCAATTTCCTGAGGTCGTAACTTTTGCATACAATATTTGTTTTAGGCGCATGATAGCCCATTGGAAAGGTATATTCAAGGAATACACATTATTCCATCAAACTTTGAATTGATCTACAGTTTTACTGTGGCGAGCCCTAAAAACCATGTTTAGGGCCTCAAAACAGCCTCGAAAGTTCAGGACCCAAAAACTAGGAAAAAACTACAAAAATGAGAAACTGCCAAGATGAGCCAGTTGGACTAGGTGGGTGGCCACCGATATTCACCTGGATCAATCCTCCCCCCTTAGGAAGCAATGGTTTCCATTGCATTGACATCCCCCATCAGATGAATAAATTTCTGTTGAATTTGGCCCCAGGTGAGCCACTTGCCTTGGTGCAAGAGCTGCCCTGCTTTGACAACCCGATAAAGTTGGATCCTCTGCTAGCAAGTGACCTTGACATGTGTTTCCACAATATGATTATTGGATGCATGTTCCATGTAGTCAGGGTTGAGTTCTATTGGTATCCATTGCATTGAGTTCCCCCATCAGATGAATAAATTTCTGCTAAATTTGGCCCTAGGTGTGCCACTTGCCTTGGTGTAGGAGTTGCCCTGCTTTGACAACCTGATAAAGTTGGACCCTATGCTAGAAAGAGACCTTGACATGTGTGTCCACAATATGATTAGTGGATGCATGTTCCATGTGGTCAGGGTTGAGGTCTGTTGGTGTCAATCGTTCTTCTATCTCTGAGGTGTCCAATAATGGTGGAAAATATGGCTGAAGGAGATCCACATTAAATAATGGATGTAAGACAAGGAAGGGGGGAATGTTGATATCAAAAGAATTATCAACCACAATCTTGGTGATGGTGTAAGTTCCATATCGGAGTGGACAAAGCTTCCGATGGGGCCCTGTAAGGTGTTCCTTTTACAAGTGCAACCAAACTTTATCTCCCATCTGAAACTTGTGTGTAACACCCTGTTTCCCCCAGTCTGTAAAAATAACTATATTGGCCAAGAACTATGGAAAACTCAAAGATTTGAATGTTTGATTTGACGGACCTTTGTATAAAAAGTCGATGAATGTAAATTATGTTATGAATATGTGTTGCATGATTGCTGGGAGGGGGATGTGCTAAAAGAGACCACGATGGCTAATGAGAGGTGGTGGAAGGGACCTGGAATGGTTGTGTTAACTTCCACTGAGCCAGTACCGTACTGGTTTTTACTTGATCAAAGACCAAAGCAACTCTCTGACTTGGAATGGATTTCTCGTCATATTGGTAGGTGGGGAGGCTCCTCAAGAGTTAATGAGGGGATGGGGGTGAACCGCCCATCCGTAACAGTTCTTAGACCTAACCACGCACGACAAAACTCGCGCCACACACAATCTTGTAGAGAAAAAGGTTGAAATAATTGTGTGGTAGAGGGCAGACAAAGGGGGAGAGCGCGCGCAATGGGGATTGTGGAAGCGAAATGGAGAAACCCTGGAAATGTAGGGAGTTCTGAACATAGAATAAGGAGAGTAACCTTCATCCTTGACTTCCGTTGAGCTAGAAGTAGGAGATTGAACCTCAAAGCATCGTGGTCTAGCTCGGGGGTGGCTAGTGGTAAATCCGTTTGGAGTCACTAAGCTTACTGTTGGGTGGAAACGAGCACCCCTCTCAGCAGTTGCATCATGCTTGGTAGATCTGATAAGTGTTTTATACCTTGTATTTTGAATTGAATATCATGAATACATGCTTATGTTTATATGCCCATAATAATTTCTGTGTGGAATGATTGCCTAGTGTTTTAGACTGGAAATAATGGATGCATGTGTATACTTACATGCCATAGTCGGTTTCTGTACAAATGATTAAGTTTGGGGCATGAGTTCGCTCCACCAAGAATCATCTTGTTTGCTTGACTCTCGTAATGTTCTGGGAAGGCTCCTCGAGAGTACTCTTCCCCGGGGATTACCCCATAAACCTTGGAACCATACCGAACCTTTACCCAGAGACTCGACTAAAATCAGGGACAATTGCCCAAGAACCGTCTGAATTTTCATGCGATCCGGGTCTGGAAACCTTATGCAAGAAAGAGTAGCTCTCTAAGGTCTCGGAGTTGTGGGAGTTTGAAGCTCCGAGAGGTTGAATTTCGTGATTCAAGCTCAGAAGGGATAGCGAGTCCAATTATAGAAAGAGAGAATACCCTATCGTCTGGTAGACGAACGATCAGAATCCTTTCGAAAATACCCCATATCTGTAAGACTGATGGATCTAGAGAAGGAGCGCAGACGTTAACGCCTCGACCCTTTCATCCTTCGCAAGTAACGATAGGATCCAGGACCGTAGATCCAAGGATATGACAAAGGTTTATTGACCGTCAATCTTAGCCTTTGCACAGGTAGGAGAGTATCATTTCGTTGACTCGTGACTTGGGGTGGTCAAGGGTAGGACTGCACGAACTCATGATTCGTGAGATCGTGACATGATCGTGGTCATTGGATCCAAGCCACGGGAGAACCGTTGGATCAGAACCTCCGCGTGGTATCGCGTATCGAGGGTTCAAAGGTTGAAAGAATCTCTTTTCAACTACAGAAGTCGTGAAGTGTCGAGCATCGAAGGCTCATGCGAACACGTGGCACCTCCATTAGGTGGGGACCGTGTGGTTGACAGGTGGCGTAACAACAAGCGTCCAGAGAAAGGTGGAAGCGGGTGACCGGTGGTGGACACTTGTTTCCTGGGAAAGAGTCAACCCATTGTTGACTTATCGTGGCTTAGGGTTTCAAAGGATGCAGAAGTTTCACCTTGATCGCTAAGGCTGCGAGACATCGAGAGCCTAGGTCTCGTGTGACAAGCGGAAACGACACAACTCATAAGCAGAGTACAATGGAGGAGACAAGTGGTGTGTATGCGTCGCTTTGGCAGAGTCCACGTAACGTTGACCTATCGCATATAGGGGATTCAAAAAAGAAGAGAATGAGGGCTCAACACTCCAACTCACGAGGTCGTGAGTTGCGAGTAGTGCTAGTGTTTAGCCTAGCCTACAGTTATATGTAGCAGGCGCTAGTGAGGAAGGAACCATACCCGTATCGCATCTCGGGTATCGACATTTGGAGAAAGAGGAGTCAAGAGCCTTGACTCCCAACGCGCGAGCTGTGAAAGGCGCTTATGCTAAGGCCAGGTTGTGGTCGCTTGAAGGAGGATAAGGGAAGGGATGGTCTGCGCTAGGCCCATAAAAGTCTCGGGGATTCTGTCCCTCGAAGAAAAAGATGAAAAATCTAGGTTGTCATAGTGGGTGTGTGGCAAATTGGTATCAGAGCATGGTTACAACACTTGACCTGCTTGGGCTCATGAATGAGTTGCACATAAACTCCATTTGAAGTACTCATAAAAGGAGTAACCCTCTATCTTAACCCCCTTTATCAAAAGTCGAAGTTAAGAATGAAAATTCCTATTGTGTGTATGCATTTGAAAAATACGAATTATGCGTTGGTTATAAATGAATATAAATAGTGACTAAGAAAAAGTGTTTTTCCTGCACACAAGCGAACGATCAATTGCGGGGAACTGCAGACGCATAGAATGGTGACGCACCACGAAGTGGGGGATGGCTCCCACAATAGAGACAAAGAGTCTGACGAAAGGAGAGCGGTAGAGACCCCTCCAGATCTAGCTGAGACTGTGACGAGCCTCATGGTCGAACTACAGAGTGGCAAGGCCGACAAGGAGAGGTTGATCAAAGAGAAAGAGAAGCAAACAGAAATTAATGCAGTCTTGCTGCAGAGTTTATCCGACATACAAAGACAATTGCAGCATGGACCTGACACCAGTCACGCGGACCAATGACAGACAAAGAAAAGTCAAAGTCCACCTGAGATACGGAAACGTGGTCTTTTAAGTGGCCACACTGGGAAGAGCACCTAGAGAAAGGTCCACCCTAGAGATAAGGGACAAGCGTCAGATGATTCCTCTAGAAAGGAAACTGGCGACTCAAAGGGATCTTCTAGTAGCAGGACTAGTTCTTATTCTTGAAGAAAACGGAAGAAGCGAAAGCATTCCAAAAGTCATAATCTCGAAGAATTCAAGAAGGCCAAACCACCCTCTTTTGACAGTGAAATAAAGAAGGGGGAGGAAGTGGAGGCCTGGCTGCTTGGACTAAATAAGTATTTTAGAGTCCATGACTTCTCAGAAAACTTGAAGGCCCGAGTAGCCACTTTCAACTTGAATGAAAAGGATTCCATTTGGTGGGAATACCTTAAGAATGTAAAAGGGATTCACGAAGAGGACCTTACTTGGGAACGGTTTGAGAAATACTTCAGAAAGAAGTATCTGTCGGAAAAGTATTTCGATCAAAAGACTAAAGAATTCTATGAACTCAAACTGGGGCAACTCACCATAGAGGAATATGTCAGCAGATTCCTCGAGTTGCTAAGGTACGTACCCTATATAAAAGAAGAAAAGGCAAAGGTGCAACGATTCATCAGTGGACTACCTAAGGACTATCAGAACAAGATTGAGTTTGACAAGCCAAAGACCCTAGANTGTTATGAGAAGCTTGGGCATCGGACAGAACCTCGCGAAAGCTGGAAGCAGAAGAATAGTTTTGGATTCCAGAAAAAGGAGTTTAAATCCCCAAGATTTAAAAACTATAAAAAGGACTCAAGGATGAGCTTCCCAACCCGAAGTGTACATCACCAAAATTTCCTCTCCCAGAGTGGAAATAAACCTTCTCGATCTACCCCAGGAAAGATTGATGACCCAAAGAGAGAACCTCTGAAATGTTGGGGTTGTGGAGAATAACATCTACTGAGGGACTGCCCGCACCGACAACAGAACAGTCGGAGAATTTACAACGTTTAAGAAGCTACCACTATCAATGACATGACTAGGAGTGTGCCGCAAATTTATGTAGCCTTGGATAATAAACAAGCTGATCACCAAGCTTCAGTGGTGGAGATGGAAGGTATGATCACCAACCATCTAGTGTCTATTCTAATTGACCCTAGTTCAAATTTGAGTTATATATCTCCTAAGGCTGTTGATAAGTGTAAATTATAGCCACATAAACACACCAAGCCATGGTTGGTATAGTTAGCCACTGGCACCAAAAGAAAGGTAGTGGAGGTCATACCAGCTTGCCAACTCACTATGGGTGAATTCCCCACCCAAGCAACCTTTAACATATTACCCCTAGGATCACATGACCTATTGATTGGTATGGACTGGCTAGCCACATATAAATCCAGACTGGATTGTTACCATAAAACCTTAGAATGTGTAGGTGAAGAAGGAAGAAGGATAACCCTTTGAGGGATCCAAAAACCTGTCTCGGTGAGACGAATATCATCCCTTCAAATGAGAAAGTATTGTAGAAAGGGATGTCCACTTTATGCGATACAGGTGTTGGAATCAGTTGAAGATGACAAACCAAGCCTCGAAGACCACCCCACATTAAGAGAATATAGAGATGTATTTCCGGAAGAGGTAACTAGTCTACCTCTGAGAAGGGACATTGACTTCTCAATAGAACTTGCACCAGGAGTGGTGCCAGTGTCTAGGACACCCTACAGGATGAGCACACCCGAGATAGTTGAGCTTAAATTACAACTAAAAGAAATGATGGACAAAGGCTATATCTGGCCTAGCGTGTCTCCATGGGGAGCACCAGTTCTATTTGTAAAGAAGAAAGATGGTACCCTCCGACTGTGCATAAATTATAGACAACTCAATAAGGTAACCATAAAGAACAAGTACCCCTTACCTAGGATCGATGACCTGTTCGATCAATTGGGAGGTGCTTCCATCTTCTCAAAGATTGACTTGAGATCTGGATACCATCAAGTCTGAATCAAGGTTGAAGACATCCACAAAACTGCCTTCAGGACGAGATATGGTCACTATGAGTTTGTGGTAGTACCATTTGGATTAACTAATGCCCCTGCCACTTTTATGTGCTTGATGAACAATGTGCTCAGAAAATTTCTAGACAAATTTGTACTGTTTTTATTGACGATATATTAATTTACTCCAAGAATAGGGAGGAACATAAGGAACATCTTAGACTTGTTCTTCAAGTGCTAAGAGAACATCAACTCTATGCCAAGTTTAGCAAGTGTGACTTTTTCCAAAAGCACATATATTACTTGGGCCATGTCATATCTGAAAAAGGAGTAGCAGTAGACCCTAACAAGATCAGGTCTATCATTGAATGGCCTACCCCAAAGGACGTTTCAGATATCAGATCCTTTATGGGCTTAGAAGAATATTATAGGAGATTTATAAAAGGATTCTCCAAGATTGGTTGTTCAATCACTGCCCTCCAGAAGAAGGGAGCTAAATTCACGTGGACACAAGAATGTGAAGAAATATTTCAATCCCTAAAACATCTACTGACCCACACACTCGTGTTGAAGATCACCGATCCTGAAGCTGACTTCCTTGTGTGCACAGATGCCTGCAAGGAAGGGCTCGAAGGAGTCCTTATGCAAGGAAGAAGTGTAGTCTGCTATGAATCCTGAAAATTGAATGAGCACGAAGTCAACTATGTGACTCATGATCTAGAGCTGGCCACCATGGTGCACGCCTTAAAAATGTGGAGGCATTACCTCCTGGGAAGGAAATTTTTACTTATGACAAACCATTGTGGATTGCGATATCTATTTGACCAACCAAAGCTCAATTCCAGACAAGCTAGGTGGATGGCCTTCCTTAGAGAATTTGATTTTGAAGTCAAACATGTTAAAGGAAAGGAAAATAAGGTGGTCAATTCCCTTAGCAGAAGTATGAAAATGATTCACCTGGCAGTGGTGGGCACCTGTGAGACAAATTTCAAGGAAAGAGTCAGAAATGCACAAGAAACAGACACATTCTTGCAGACCGTGACCTCATACCTAGAGCAAGAACCCATAGGGATAAATTATGAAGGCTACCAGATAATAGATGGAGGTCTACTAACTTACAGAAATAGATTTTATATTCCAGATTGTGATGACTTGAAGAGG
This sequence comes from Picea sitchensis, assembly GCA_010110895.2. Classification (NCBI taxonomy): domain Eukaryota; kingdom Viridiplantae; phylum Streptophyta; class Pinopsida; order Pinales; family Pinaceae; genus Picea; species Picea sitchensis. The sequence continues at coordinate 630 of SNQJ01S0171168.1, read as the reverse complement.
TTCATAATGGATGAACTACATAAAAGACCATATACTGGTCATCCAGGATACCAGAAGATGATCACAACCACCAGGAAAAAATTCTATTGGCCTGGATTGAAGAAAGACATAGTTGAGTACTTAGCCAAATGCATAGAATGACAATAGGTTAAAGAAGAACACTGACACCTAGCAGGATTATTACAACCTCTACCAATCCCAGAATGGAAATGGGAAACCATCTCCATGGATTTCATCACCGGATTACCAACCTCGACCAAACAAATGATGCCATCATGGTAGTGGTGGATAAATTGAGCAAGTCCACTCATTTTATCCCCGTCAAGTCGACTTGCAAGGCAATAGACATCACCAACGTATTCATGAAGGAGATATTCAGACTACATGGTATGCCTAAAGAGATCGTGTATGATAGAGACACGAAATTTACTTCCAACTTTTGGAAATCCTTGATGGTTGGTCTGGAGACCAAATTACTATTTAGCACAACCTATCCTCCTCAAACCAATGGACAGACGGAAAGAGTGAACCAAATATTAGAAGACACACTAAGGATGCATGTAATGCATCAACCCAAAAAGTGGGAAGATTACCTGCCACTGGTGGAATTCGCCTACAACAATGGCTACC